>WURT03173217.1:0-27943 GCA_009936505.3 Holothuria glaberrima | reverse complement strand
GCCAGTCAATCATACATGTATTCATACTAATGGGGATGGGGCAAATTCAACTTGATTAGGTCAATGGTTCCCTCCCCGATCAACTCGTTAGAATATCATTAATGCATCCACACAACAGGGTGTTTAAGCACTATATAGTTTTAGTATGGACTGTGAATGTCAGTTTTATTGAAGTGGGGGGTGGGATTCATACAAATGCATAGATTAAATTTTTCTCCCCATGGCCCCAGTCCCGCCCCCTCAACCTTTCAGAAAATGCCAGTGTCTTATAATGGGTGCTGCTCCTCCCATAAAATTTGTAATACCCTTCTGTAGATGCTATTGAGGGTACACGTATAGATACCTGGGTTTTTTTTATGCGGGGTATAAAAGTGAAAGCCACTATGGAAGACTGGTGATATATTTAGGCGCTTTCAATTCCATGGCTGCTACTGTACAATGGGTAGAAGTGGGACTACAGGAAGTACTGTAAGGACTACCAGATTTTGAGCAGGACAACCAAATTTTACAAATTGGTAGTCCTTCAGACAACCATGGCTAATTCCTTAGAATTGAACACTGCACTCTTTAACCTAAACATTCTATCCTTTTCTCTCTTTCCGCTTTCCCGTTCTATCTCTGTTTTAAATTCAGACCTAGTTTGTTTAACAAAACCTCTACTGCATACCTTAACTGCGTCTGTCCCTGAACTTAACTCACTGTAGCAAGAAATAGAACTTTACCGTCTTTACACACAAAAGAAAGCCTTACAGTAATAATCACAAAACCACAGAAAATGTAAAACTACAGCTGTAGAAGAGAGAGACAATTCAAAACAACCTACAGCTAATATCAAACAAGATGAGCAGTTTTCCATGTTTACATTAGGAATGAGCTTTGTATGAGTCTTACATACTGTAATTCCCCCAGTAATGCAAGCACCTACAATACTGCATCATATTTATTAAGCATCTTCCATGACTCATACTTTTGTTTGCCAAAGCTACTGGCATTGCATCCTTTTACTGTTAATTGCATAGTTTTATTGGTTAACTTAAAATTCAGTGTGTTTTTTTCGGAAGGTACTGTAGAATGAAACCAGATTAAGAGTTTGAAGGTAGCTGCAGTATGAAATTTGTGTATCAAAGGCAGGTACTGTATATGAACACTTGGGAAGTGACCATTTTTCCACATTTTCTTCTTTTAACAGGGTACACCAATCAAAGATGTCACAATCAAACCAGAAGCCCCAAGTGAGCTTTTACTGTCCAAACATGGAGATTACATTGCAGCCTATGGGAACAAGAAGGATGATTATGTAATAATGTTGTTGTATCGTAAAATAAAATACTTGACCAAGCTTTTTGTGTTTAATATACTGTATCTGTATGTCAAGCTCCTTTTAGACTATGCTGTATGATGCGATAGGCCTATAGAGAATGTTTTCATGCCATTCACATTGGAGACGACATTTTCTTCATCTCAATACTGTATTCCAATGCTGGATTAGTCATGGGCTCTAACAAAATGGCAGTTCTGTCTTGTGATTGGCTTCATAACATTTCACTTTGGGAGAAAAGTGTGAAAGTTGAATTTTACAACACAATTAAATTGTGTTGTATCACATCATTTTGCACCTAGTGTGGAAGGGTCAAAGTCGTTACATTGTTCTCAACTTTTTTATCATACTGTTTACTGTAACTTTGTGTCATATTACATTATGTGCATAGTGTGAAAAAGCCTTTATGTTGAATTAACAATTTCATTCACTACTTTGTCCCTTTGTTGATCCCTTGCCGAAGGCAGGCAAGGAATCTATGTGATGGTGATGTCGTGTGTGGTGTACGTGTGTATGTATGTAGGTGTTTGTGACACTCGTTGCAATCGCGACATCTCAAGATAGCAGTGACCGACACTTTTCATATTTGGTATATAGATTTTGCATGTTGAGCAGAAGGACACTATTGTTTTTGGTGAAGGTCAAAGGTCATTTGAGGTCACCAGAGGACAGACGTAAAAAAACTGAAAACCTTGTAATAGCGATATCTCAAGATAGGAATGACTGGCATTTTTCAAATTTAGTATATAGATTTGTCATGTTGAAAGGAAGAATCCTATTGTTTTTGGTGGAGGTCAAAGGTCATTTGAGGTTGCCAGAGGTCAAAGACTGAAAATCTTGTAATCACGGTATCTGGAGATAGGGATGACGGACACTTCATATTTGCTGTATAGATTTGTCATGTTGAGAGGAAGAACCCTATATTTTTGGTGGGGGTCAAAGGTAATTTGAAACTTGAAAACCTTGTAAATGGCTGGTAATCACGATATCTCAAGATAGGAATGATGGACACTTTTCATATTTGGTATATAGATTTTTCATGTTGAGAGTAAGGGCCGAATTATTTTTGGTGGAGGTCAAAGGTCATTTTTGGTCACCAGAGATCAAAGACCCAAAAACTTGTAATTACAATATATTAAGATAGCATTGACAGACACTTTTCATTTGTATATGTTGATTTTTCATGATGAAAGGAAAAACCCTATCGTGTTTTGGTGGAGGTGAAAGGTCACTTGAGTTCACCAGTGGTTTAAGACTGAAAACCTTGTAATCATGATATCTGGAGATAGAAATGATGGACACCTTTCATATTTGGTGTATAGATTTTTCATATTGAGTGGAAGAACTTATTGTTTCTGGTTGAGGTCAAAGGTCATGTGAGGTCACTGGAGGTTAAACTGCAAAAACCTTGTAAATAGCTTGTTAACATGATATCTCAAGGTAGCAAAGACAGACACTTTTTAATATGTGGTATATACCTTTGTTATGTTTAGAGGAAGAACCAATAGGGGGTGCGCACCTGTTGATCCCCCCAGGATCCATCACTGGACTGAATGGTTTAGTAACAATAAAGTCTGTTTTCTCTCTGACATGTTGATACAATGTAAAGACAACATTTCCCCCAAATTAATAGTTAATGTTCTGTAAATTGCATTTTTCTAGGAATACATAATGACAGAATACCTTCGAATGAGTGGCATTTACTGGGGAATTACAGCCATGGATCTTCTACAGGAACTTCACAGGATGGACAGAGAGGAAGTAATTGCTTTTGTTAAAAGCTGTCAGCATGATTGTGGAGGAATAGGAGCAAGTCTGGCCCATGATCCCCATCTTCTATATACACTCAGTGCAGTACAGGTAAGTAAAGGGATGAGGTCTGAAAAAAAGTCATACTTGCAAAACAGCAGAAAAAAACATTGGTAGCAGGATTTGTGTTTGTTCAGTCATGCCTGTAGCTGATGTGTCAGTGGTAAGGGGTTGAGTATGTACAGGCATCAAAGTGATCCTATATTTCCTATAATTACCTATAAATTTAAAAATCCAACATTTTCTATATTTGTATGATTTGGGGCTTGTTTTCCCATATTCTCCTATATTTTTCTGATCTTGCCAAAAAACTTTCCTCTTATGGTGTTCTGGAGTGCAGTTTTCAGATTGATTCCTTTTCCAAGCTTGTGTCTTAGGACTCAGAGGGGCTTAGTCAGACAGGTAGTAGTTTATAGATGCAAAGTATCTCAATAAGATGCAAGTACACAATGGCCAATTACAGGATTGAGAAATACTCTCATATAAAACTGCATAGGGCACTAATAAACTGCACTTATTTCATCATCCATAAATGTTCCACTCTCATCACACGTCTGATTTTAAGTACTTTATGATTTCATCTCTTTGAGGGTATTGTCTAGGGGGTGAATTAGAACCCTTTGCCTGGCTTCCCCTGTAGTCATGCAATCCTCCACATTTTAAAACCCTTACATATGCTTTGCATGCAAAAATAGCTGGTCTGTGTTATAACTAATTCTTTTATTTAAAATATTGTAGTACAACATGGTTTAAAATACCAATATTTTCCTTTTCATCTACCATCTTTCCTCAAACTGATTTAGCAATTAGATCAGTTTATTGTTCAAAGTGTTGTATAATTACAATTTTCTCCTAAAGAATAAGAGCTGAGTGCTTTGAGAAAATTAAGAGTTTCAGTGTAATGTTTACAAGTTTACAATATGCAGATCCCTAAGGAGGTTTTCCCTAAACTCCACAAGAAGCTCAATGACAGGTCTCTGGGTGTCACATCAATTTATCCAACAGACCAAAGTGGAAAATCTAATCCATGTATAATCTGGTGCTGTAGTGCCCATTACTGGTGGCAAGTGGGGGCACTTGCCAACTTGCCCTTTCCCTAATTTTGTCATGTAATTTCCTCAAGTGAGATTTTAGATATTAAGTATGTTAATGCACAGACAGTTTTGCACTCTGTAGGCATCTTGACATATGTGGCCTACATTGTTCCACCAAGTTGTACAGATTCATAGTGAGCAGTGGCATTTTTAGGGGGAGGGACCATTTGGCTATGTCCCCTTTCCTTGATGCCAATGATTTTTTTTTCATTTATTAACCTAAAAATGTAAATTTTTGAAAATAAATTTGACTTCAGAAAGATAACATTTGTAGCATCAGATTGCCTATGAGGACACCCAATCATTGGAAAAAAGGAGTTTGAAGGTATTCATAATATCCATACAGTTGTTGTAGGCCTACGATCTTACTTTCACTGCCCATACTGTATGTCACAGAATAAGATTGACTAGCAATACAGTGTATTATTTATAGCAAAATTTTTATTAAGAGACCATTTCCTGTTATTTAAGCAGCAAAAAATTAAAAAATTTCCTTAACTCATCCCCATATTATTGGAGCTGAAGTGAATTCTATCTGTGTACTTTAGGAAATAAGCAATAGGTCATTGTCCACATTTACTACCCATCCATTCAAGGCATCATCTTGGTCAGATTCTGTGTTCTCAACTTTTGCAAAAGGATTTGAAATTTTGGTGCTTTTTGGTATGCACAAATAATAACATTTATGGACACTTTATTCCAGGGTCAATATATGCAAATACACCACCATCAGAGGATTTACCTTTTCCCGTCCACCAAAATATTTAGGTGGTTTTCTTAATTCCATGTTGATGGTACAGTAGTACCACACTGTTCTGCCACTTGGCCCACACTTGTGATACTGTTAATCACATTTGTATCATATGAACAGTAGTTAACTAGTTTCCTAAGGTACTGTGTTTTCTCCATCCACAACTTTGAGAAATTTTTAAGATAATTAGAACCTCTACTGTGGGATATTCCTATATTTATGTATATTTTCCTGCAAAAATCCTATAAAACCCTATATATTCATCAGTATCCTTCCTATAAAGCCTCCTCTATTTCAGTGATGGACCACTTTGAAGCCTACATGTATTAGGACAAAGACCTTTTAGGAAAGAGGAAGGTTTAGGCCCATTGTGTGGTATGTAAACTTGAATACCTTATTCTTTGTTGTCCCTTTAAAATTGAAGTATCTTATGTTCTTTCCTAAGTCAGAATGCTATGCAGATTGCAATTTTGCATAGCATTTTGTCAATATTGTATAGCAGTTTTTCAAACACAGGTGGTTTGTACACATTAAAAAGTAAAACCTTCAATGTTGTTGTTAAATATTTGCATTACAGATACACGATCCATTGTTAGAAACTGGATCACAAGAGTGCTGCTTTTCTGCCGCAAACTGCAATGCAATACCGGCTATCACGAGCCCTGCTTGTGCAGTCAGTGTAGTCAGTGCAATATATGACAGACAACTCTCACAAAGTAGTGTTTGGGTATGGTTTTAAGAAATTTTAACTGAGTACAGGCTAACTAAGCCTTGTCTGGGAGTGCACTAGACAGGTGTCTTTATCAATTTAAGGGGGAGGGAGGGGGTGGGGGCTATTTTTAAACTAAGTGGGGAGAATTTTTGCTGTCCGAGTGAGAGTGTAGGCCCTTTGTTTGATTTACATCAATTGATTATTCAAAAAAGGAAGCACTTAGCACTGACACCTGATACATGGAAACCGCAGTCTTCAATATCTGTGCAAGGTATGAAGTGAGAAACTTGTTCAAAGGAAAATGTGTCAGTTCAATCTTTCTGCACTGTAAGTAGTCTACAGGGAAAGTTCTTTCAGTTAGGTTTTAAATCTGATCATACCCCACACTGCCTATGAAATGATAGGGTTTCCATTTACTGTCTTAATTGGGGATCATCACAGAACTGATTAATGAATGCAATATAAAATAAGAAATTTGGAGCTTCACTTCATTTGTTCATGATATTGAAATCTCAATGATTTGTATGTTTGGTGATGAGGTAAGAAACCAGCCTATAATCATCATCACTATCGTCAATTTCATCGCCCACAGAAAACAGTGGACATTTCAGTTCACTGCTTAAATACAAGTACAGTACAGTATGAAGTCAAATTTGAAGTGATGGGGTGTGCATAGACCCCTCAAAACTGGGACCAAATCAAAACCACCTGAAATGGAACTTGGTTTTGAGTGGTCTTGGTGATTTTAGATCAATGGCTGGATGGTCTGACTTTTCATGAAAGTGTCATCGTTTTGGTCTTGTGTGGTCTGTCTGTGTTTGACCCATCATGAGTAAAACAAACCCCCCCCCCCAAAAAAAAAAAACTGACAACTCAATTGGTAAAAATTTGATGCCTCTTACAAAATAATCTATAATATCATCCCCATAAAACAAATGCTTAAAACTGAATATGTGATAGTCTCTGTGTATTAAATAGAAAGCTAAATTTAAGTCCATGTAAATCTTGCAAATATATTTTCAGTATACTGTAGTTTGTACTTTTTTAATTTACATACCATGGGAAAAAATCTTATCCACTATAGGCTCTATACTTGCTTCATGCAGTATATTGCTTTGCGAGTCTGGGTTGGTTACAGGTGGTCTAAGAGCTTTCTCTGTTTAGGGGGTTTAAGGAACCACCAAACCAATGCCAGTTTGGTTTGGGGTGGCATGAGTATGATGCTTCAGACTATTAACACACACACCTTTAGTTTCAATGTTCGGTTGTAAAACATTCAGTCGTAAATTATCACAGCATGGTAAAGAAATCAACAAATGAATGTTAATGTACATTAAAATGTTGAAAGTACTTTAAGGAGTGGTATCCTGGTTCATAATCCAGAAATATATACAATATTCCTTGATGGTGATCTCAATGAAATATGGAAAAACGTTGTCCTCTGCTTCCAGATTTTGACCATATTTGATGCCATAGATGCCATCAGTGTTGATAAAGCAGTGGAATTCATTAGAGGCCTGCAACAAGAAGATGGCTCCTTTACGGGAGATAAATGGGGTAAGGTTTAGAAATTTTTAAGGTTCTTATTTGTAAAGGAGAAGTGGAATAGTTACTTCATCATTGTATTTTTTTCACGTACGTATGGACTTTCAGTAAAAGATGTCAACATTTGATGACAAAATATCCAAAACCAGCCTACCTTTCATATTAAATGCATTTAAAGACAATCTTAAAGTTGTGTAATAGCATTTTTACAGGAATTGATATAATATGGATCTTCTTAAGCAGAGTGAAGGGAGGGGGTGAAGGGGGGGGGAGGGAGGATGGGGCAGGAATCAGATCTTGGAGCTATTTTGTAGGTGTTATATTCTTGCAACTTCATGTTCTGCTTTGTAATATTACATGCATTTCTTTCCTTACATGGGTTCATCTATCTTTGTAGTTTTAATCTTTGCATTTAATGTATTATGTATAGTTAAGTGGGAAAAAAGGAAAAATGTGAAACATTTGTTTTTACAGGTGAAATTGATACCAGATTTTCATTCTGTGCTGTAGCTTGCCTGGCATTACTGGTAAGTTGGTGTCTACAGTAGATCTGAAAGTCATTCACTTTGCAATTCAATGAAAAATGGGAATGGGGGGGGGGCATGACTCTCTTGTACTCAAGAATTATTGAGTAGGGAGGGGCTCAGAAACATTTACTGTGAACAAAATTTTCATTTGGGGTTCAGAACTTCAAAATGTGGACCAATACACCATGGTATAATTCAGATAGTTATGAAAAATTTGGAACCTGAACCTCAAGGTGTGTATGTGCTGGGGCAGGGGTGGGGAGGGAGGTAAGCAAACCCATTGAACGTTCTTGTGTACAGGCTTGTTTTAATATTGTGTCATGGAGTCCATTTTAAAATCCAAATTTACTTGTAATATACTTGTTAGAGCTCATTACCAAATGTCTGTATGACTTGGTATTTGAGATCATTTGAGCTCATACAAGCACAAACTACTGTAGTTTAATACAAGAGATTTGGTGGATTGTCTGTACTACTTCTAGTAACTTGCATTGTTAACAATCAATATGTAAGTAAAAACCTGGAAAAACTTGTAACTTTGACATGACAAAGTCTTTCTCAAGTATTCTCATGATCTGCAGTGAGATGAAGGTTTATAACACATAATGATCATCTAAGTCATAGTCTTCCTCGTAATCAATGCACAATATATGAATTAGACAATGTCCTACATTTATGAGATGCTGGGGGAGTTTTCACTATATGTCATAGAGTATGTGTAAATCAAATCTCTTAGTTTCCATCTGGTATCCTAGCAACAGGCAATCAATATTGATAAATGGGAGTTAAAAGTTCAGAGCAAGTTTATTTATAATCCAGTGTAAAGTAGTGCTGAGTTTTCCTGTACTTCACTACCAAACTAATATTAAATCTAGAATTTATTAGCATCTTGGAAGGAACATTGGACTGTATAGCTTTTGTTACATTGGCTAGAAAAAGCACAGTGCAGCCTAAGGTTGTTGGAGTGATGGTAGCTCTTTTCCTGATAATTAACAAAGATACAAATGTAACTTGTGGCACAGATTGTCTCAAGCATGAAGTACAGCCGCCTGTGGAGATATCTTCCCAAAGATTACAAATTTCCTTCCAAATATAAAAGGCAAGAGAATACACCAGACAAAATATATCCCACAGTTACTATGGTGAACATTTTTCTGCCCTTCATCATAACATGTTTTTGTTTTGGTGGAAGTTTACCAGGATGGGAAACATGCAGGTTTGAAAAAGGATACACATATAATTACAAAATAAGAAACTAGATTTTTATTTACTCTGTAATCAGAAATCTGTGCCACTCGTTAATAGCACTTTCTGAGCCTAGTGCAGGTGGTCAACATTTCTGTGTCCTGGCTGGGCCTCCCTAGCACTGACTAGCATTGGCAGATCACTAAAAGGGAGATGTCCTGTAGAGATTACAGTTTTATTACCTTTGCTGGCTTTCAACTTCTCTTGTTAATGCTGAAAAGCATGTGTGCTTAAGGTTTTCAAAGGGTTGATTATCTTGTTCTTGAGAGTAAACATTCTTCCAACTAAGTGCACTTCTATTTTTCTCCCAATTTTTAAAGGAAAAAGAATGTCTGCAATGGGCTGCACTGCATTATTTGTGAAAGTCTTACTTTAGGAATGAGTATCTGCACATGTCATCACTTACCAATCAGAGTGAGGCTATAGTTTGACTTCATGTCCATCAAACTTTCCCAAACAGTACACATTCTCGCTACTAAGTGTATTTTTAGCCCCGCCTCCCAATTTCAAAAGAAAAATAGGATTTCTGCAATGGGCTGTAATGCATTACGTGTGTTTATGTCTTACTTTAGAAATGGTTCTTAGAAGTAATATCTTGATTATCTGCACAAATCATCATTTACCAATCAGAGGGCGGCTATTGGATGATGTTATGTCAATCAAATTTCAGTCACCAATTGTGACTTGTGGTACAGGGGGCTTCTAATTAACCTGTATGGCATGGTGCAAACCCCCTTTAATGCTTACAGCCCTACTTTTTCCATCAGACAAGATCTCTTCAAAATGTGCAAAACTAGTGCAAAACATAGAAAGTGTGAAGATCACATAAGTATAGTTGGAACTGACACAATTTTTTAAAGGAAGGGTTTTAGAAGTACGTATGATTTTTTGATAAATGAAAGAGGGACTAAATCTAAGCATTGTGATAAAATTTCCATTCATATCCACCTTATACTTCTCAGGGTATCAGCAAATGAAGTTACTACATTTGTGACTCACAAAAGTGAGCTTGAAGCAAGCAGGGATTGTATCACCTCCTCACATTAATGTACAATGCTTTCTTTTTGTGTTGTACTATTTGTTGTTTTGACTTTGAAGTTGATAGGGATATGAGCATCCTATGGGGAATTTAAGATTTGTAAAATTCTCTTCGATTGCTTCTCCTGCATTTCATTCTGATAACATGAGGTTAAAGAGGAGAAAACGTGGTTGTAAATTAAAAGAAAAACCAGAGAGCTCATGAATTTGCAGTTGTGAAGTCACACGTGCTTACTTCAAGTTCACTTGGGTTTGAAAATGTGACATCATCATCTGCCAATATGTGGATAACCACACATTGAATTTCAATGCAAAATTTACCAGAATGCTTAGATTACTGTAAGTACCTCCTCTATCATCAAAATTCACTTTAAGCATAAACCCTTCTCTCAATTTGGTGATAATTCAAGAGCTTGTGAAAAGATGTTGATTTTATTTCATGAAATAGTTTCAAATCCTCCTTGTAAATGAAGTGTACTGCATGGTTCAGGGTTTTAATGATGGAGTACTTATTTTTCTTCTGTTTACCAGTAAACTGAGCAAAAATTTGCTATGAAAACTTCCATCAAGGACAACCTCAGCATTGTAGTGCAATATGTAAACTTTTCGACAAGTAAATATCTGCCCCTTCAGTATTGTCTAATGATAATGTGATGTTTGTAGAGGATTTAAAACATGTAAAGCAAAGGCCACAAATGTTGTAAACTTCAAGATGTGTGACCTTGTACAGCAGGGCTGAACACCAAAGAAGCAGAATGGATAAGAAAATTTGGGGGGTAAGCTAGAAAGCAGCAGACCTGAATGGCATTGCTCATCATTGTACAGTAATGATTTACTTGGGACAAAATGCATAAAATTTGCTGTGTGTGAAACTAAAGCAGCTCCCCATCTTTACTTGGAAACAGCAGTCAATTCTTACTACTATCACCTAATTTCCCTGAACAGTTGCATTTGTGGTGTTTTAAACATAAAGATTGTGCATGCTGTAGAAGAACTAAGGAAGCTTCCTGCAGAAATTTATCAATTCAGCTGCAAATGTATCGTATGACTGAATTTATACCATACAGGAATTAGGATACTGGTATGCACTAATTCAAATTGGGCAGAATGCATTTGCCTTTCAAGGAAGGGAAATTTTTGACATTTGCCATCATAGCCAAGTGGGTCACATAGGTTGTAAACTGTTGACAAGGAGCATCAGCCTGGTCACACGTGGTCTACAAGGGGCAGTATACTATATACCTGTATTCTCCGGTGTCTTCTGTTTATACAGTGTGTGACAATGTTTCTGCTGGTAAGTTTCCCCATCATACACCTTAGGAACATTTTGCAGACCGTAGGCTTGTTATGGTAGGTCACAGCTCAGCCACTGAAAAGCATATTGTATAGTCAACATTTACAGTCCTACAGGTGTATTGGTAGGTTAGTATGTGATACTTTGTACATACCGAGAAATATTCCATTTGATGTAGTAGCTTCCAAGAACCGGTTGGCTGCAAGCCTAGGCAGGGATTTCCACTTGGCTAGCTCACTAAACAATTTACATCCTTTCACACCTTAGGTAAACAGTTGAGCTGCCCCTCTGCTTACCTTCAGTAGTACGCAACTAATCATACAAGTCATCTCAGTTTGCAAGTGTAGCCTGTTCATACAAGACTCTGTGATGGTCAGTGCAAGATGTTAGTAAATAAACTCTAACAGTTCAACGAGCTAGGTGTATTTGCAGATGAGATAAACTGCTGAGCTCAGTGTGTTTGCAAAGGAGGCAAGAAAGATAAAGTAATAGTGAAATGAAGGACAAGAGAGCTAAAACTTACATACTAACTGTAATGGGGAAAAGTTCATCATGCACAGTAGCTGCTGTTGTGTATGAACCTACATCAGTTATGACCACCTTGCAGGGCTTGTGACTCCAACAAGAGTTTTGACTCCTATTTAACTCACAGGTACCCAACTCAAAAAATTGGAGTTAACCGAGGCCAAGTGCCAGTGGTACCCACATGCTGGAGAGACTAGAGACGAAAACAGGGATAACCCAGTAACCTTAACCTTCACAGTATTCTAAGCCATTAAATGTACAATGATGAGCAGCCCAATTGGCCCCTGAAATATTCAATATTCTTGACCAAAACATTTATTCACACAAGGAGTGCATATCACACTGAGAGCCATCAATAAACAAAACCCATTACGTGAATTTCCCCGATACTCAAAAAACCCTGATTTCTGGGCCTTTTTCAGGGTATTTCCACTTCATTAGTTAAGTACTCAGATTGTACCTGCCTAGCCCGGTGGACCACAAAATTGCAGATAAGGTGCCAGGAGACTCTTCTACAGGAAGCTATACTGTGACTGCATAAGAAAACTTTTGTGCTGCTTGTCTGCTTTTATCTCAGTATGGTCAATCAGTTAGCAGTGTGGTCAGTGGGACATGTGAGCATTATTTACACTTGACTTAGTTAACCATAAAGGTGCTATATGGAGAGCATCGGGCTAGTTTTCCTCATGACATGTGCTGTGAATTTTTGTTTGTAGCAAGGTATCATCACTTTATCACATGCATGATATTTGACTCAAATTAAGCAATCACTATGGTGATCACTGAAATATTTTCAGTTCTTTTATCTGCTACATTTTGGCTGCGTAGTACATACTTGGCTACCAGATCCTGTGAGTTAGAGACTCAATTGGCTGCCAAATGACTGTACTAGTGCATATCTTGGGCTCGTTTTGACAAATGACTCAACAAGCTACCTTTTGAGATATTCTGAGGGATATCCTTTTGTTATTTGACACTATACCTGTCTTAAAGACTGACATAAGCTTTCATTTTCTTTTCCACAGAAACGGTTAGATGCCATTGACGTTGATAAAGCAGTAGAGTATGTTGTTTCTTGTAAAAATTTTGATGGAGGATTTGGAGTCAGGCCTGGATCTGAGTCTCATTCTGGACAGGTAAGAGTTAGAAAAGAAGAAGTAAGTACTTAGTTAGCACACTGACATCACCCTGATATCAATTTAGAAATGATACTTAAGTCCAATCTGCTACCATAGTCAGCCTAGCTCCCCCCCATCCTCCCCCAACAATACAAATAAGATGTGTTATCTAAGTCATCTCTCCATCCAGAAGTTAAATGGATACTTGTGATTTAAATTGTCATTTGAGGCTGTAGCTGGGGCCATCTTGAAGACTGCCTCTTGGACATGATAATGCTGACCCAGGCCTAATGTTATGAAGCACTATGGTGTATTGGAGATAAAGCACTGCAGAGAGTCCAAATATTGTCATTAGAATATTTACTGTAGGGTGATGCCTGCAGTGTGCTATCAAAATCTGGTTTGTTAGTGATCTTCCTGCTGCTTGTAAGACTAGGGCTTAATGCTTTGCTTTATTGATAGGTCAAGCATGACGTGCAATTGTTGTCTATTAGGCACTTTGGTCTGCAGTTGTTTAGTAAGACTGTCCAAAGTACCAGAAAATTACAATTAATTGTAAGTTTGGGTCATTTACCTGACTCTGCTTCAGCAGCACAACTCCTGTCTGAGAGACTAATGACAAATTCCTTACTTTGGAGTCGCAACTCTTAAAGCATTTTTGGTTCATTGCAAAAATGCATAAAATCCCTTATGTATGTACTTAAAGATCTATGTTTGTGTTCTTTTTTAAGTTTAAGTGTAATACTGCCACAATACTGTATCTTAACAGTTGTAATCTTTCTCTGATTACTACTACGTTCAGTTGAACACATGATTCTCCAAAATGGACATTTTGGTATTATGGTCATCAGCAAACATGTAGTGTAGGCTAGCAGGTATTTGGCAGTTTAAAAGTGATGTTTTATATGTGCAGATGGAATTTATGACATCACTGTAGGATTTGCAACTCCATGTACTGTATAGTCACATAATCACAGCTATTATTAAAGCTGCAGGTGCCTGACTCCAAATATTTGGAGTCATCCAAGCTTTAGAAACAGCCAACAAATAGTGTCTGAAATAGATGATTTTTTAAAGTCAGTTCACAAAGAGCTCAAGGCATGTCTTATAATTAATATTTTCTCTTTGCTGTCAATGTAAGAACATTTATTAAACCTTTTGCACATTTAAGTTTAAAGAAGGTTTCGTGAACATTTGAAAGATTATCAAAATTTGTGAAAGAGAAAGTTTATAAGATAATAAGACCATTAATGGTGAATGGTTAATTCACTATAGGCAGTTGTTGGCATAGAGCATGCACAAGAACATATGCATGGTAGGTTGTGAACGTGTAAATGCTGCTGCAAATTGCTTGCAAATAATAGACAAGTTATAATCTACTTTTTTTGTGACCATAGTGTAAATGCACTTTATCAACTCTTTGGCCAACTAGCCACTGTGTCATTTGTTTGTAAACATGAATGAGTCTATTGTTGGAAATAGTTTGGAGTTTACCTGTGGAGAATTAAAGATGCTCAATTAAAGGCTTTAAAAGGTAGCAAGTGAAATTTTGGAATGCAGTAGCAAGGGGAGCCTTTCCAGATGATCGTATTGTCATTTCCAACTTGTAGTGGACTAATGTGACATTTCTTCTTTGTAGATATACTGCTGTGTCGGGATGCTGGCCATCACTAACAGTCTTCATCATGTGGATGCTGATTTACTTGGTTGGTGGCTTTGTGAGAGACAGCTGCCATCAGGAGGATTAAATGGTGAGTTTTACTTTGGTACAGTAGTGATAGCATCTTGTCAAAAGTATGAAAGGTATCTTTAAAGGGTAGGGTTGGAGAAGGGAGGGGGGGGTGAAATTAGGGAGGTGGTGTCCATTTGTGTGGTGGATTTTCAAGAAAAGTGGGTGTTGCTGATTTATGTCCATTGCATTGGAAGACATACACAGAGTTAGGGAAGGAGGTAGTTTGTGGAAAGGTATGGAAGGGAGTTTAACTGTACCTCGAAAAGTACTGTCAATGATTTAGGGATAACTGGTATTTAAAAACCTGACTGAAGTGTTCGAATTCATAATACTATACTTGTTACCCTCTCAAGGTGAAGAGGTGGAGTTTTAAAAAGAAATAAGGAAGGTGTAAGTGATGGTGATTCTATTTCTGCATCAGGAATGATTTGATTGTAAAGCACTGAATAGAGAGTGGTTGTATGGTTTATGGAAAGTGAAAGAGGGTTATAGGAAGGCTGTGCCTGGGTTTTGGGAAGAACATACACAAGGGGAGTCAATTCTCTTAAGACTGCTGAATGTAGTGAGTGATATGTTGAGTAAACGTTTGAGTAAAAACTTCTCTAACAGGTCGGCCAGAAAAGTTACCAGATGTGTGCTACTCATGGTGGGTCTTGGCTTCCCTCAAAATCATTGGAAGAATCCACTGGATAGATAAGTCCAAACTAGAGAAGTTCATCTTAGCTTGCCAAGATGATGAGACTGGTGGCTTTGCAGATAGACCTGGGGACATTGTGAGTCTTCAAGTTTATTTGTAGCATAGTAGTGTTTATAGTAGTTTTTTCCATTGAAATCTTTTTTTACTCTTTTTACAATGCACTTTGAAAACAGCTGCAGTTTTGGGGAAAAGTGTAACATCTTTGAGAGTAAATTTCATACAAAGTGTCTTTCAATTCAAAACTTTTGCTCTAAAACACTTTTCCATTCTGAAGTAAGACCAGGTGTGAGATTTTAAGTTGCTGTGGAATTAAATCCCCTAGTTTGTGATGTAGGAAAGGGTTCAAATGCCTTTGCCTTTGACCCCAATTGCTTACATGCCAGTGCTTTCGGCTGGGCAGATACAGTATTTCATAAATGGTAGAGGCTTAGATTTGGAGGAAAATGCTGCAAGAAATGTCATTTCAGTTCTCAAAGGGTGAGGGTTTAAACTTCTGTTCCCTCCTCCTGATCAGCCATTCAGTTTTCAAAGGGAAAGGATTTAAAGCTCTGTAAAAATCTCCCTCTGATCAACCATTTCAGTTTTCAAAAGGGATGTTACGTTATCGAAATTTGAAACTTTCTCAAGTGAGATCAGCTAGTATCTTATCCAAAGACGGTTTAGTAGTAAGTAGTATCTGGTAAATTCACATGGTCATTCTTCAATCTTCAAGTACGTGTATGTGAAGACAGATGAGTGTGTGTTCTGTTGTCTTTATGGGGCACCCACAAACATCTCTTTTTGACAGGCAGTGGTGTAACCAGACTTTAACTTTAGGGGAGGGGGATGGGGAGGGTTAAAGGTTGAAGCCAGGGATAAGCAGAAATGACTCTATCTAAGTGGAGCGCCGCCGTCTGTTGTCGCGTAGCATACAGAGAAATTTTTTTTTTTTTATAAAAATGCCTCTCACACTGCAGGAAATAGCACTTCCCATACCATCAAATTTCATTTGGTAGGGGCAAGCAGGGGGAGGAGGGCAAGACATTTGACTGGGAAGCCCTCCACCCCTGCCCCCTCCCCTGCTGTTTATGCCACTGTCTGCAGGGTTCTTTCATAGCAATATATCATCATTTATACATATTCAATGTTTTCATTAATTACACTGCTTTTGATTGACAACTCTTCCATATATCTCAAAAAATGGTAGTTTGCATTAAGATATGTGATGAAGTGTAGAAATACCCGTTCATTCCAGCGACTGATGTTTTCTTTTGTTAGAATAACTTTCATACATGAGAAAAGTACACAGTAGCTTGTAGAGGTAGATTATCCTAACAAGATTTCATTTCATTTATTTACATTTATCTCTACACAAATTTAGGAAACAAATTATTGTAGAAAATAAGTAAGAAATTGTGTGGAAGGAAGTGCACTATAAAAGAAACCAAGTAGTGCTAATTGAGAAGTGACAATCTCGAAGAAAAAGGAAGCAAGATGATAAAACAAACAGTAGAAAAAACAGCCACTTTTAGTTAAAGCACTGTCCACCAACCTACCCACACCCACCACAGCTCCATGGGTGGAAAAAGTTGGGAAGCTGGGAGGCTCCTTCCTGGGAAATTTTAGCATTTGGAGGGAGATTTTAGCAATTGGAGGGAAATGTCATATTTTTATACATGAAAATACAGAAAGAATTGTGGAAACTTTTACTCCCTTCCTGTGAGATAAACATTTTTTCCAGTCCTGCCCACCTCAACCCCTATCCACCCCAATCCTAACCCCCCATTCATGCCTCAACCCTAAGAGAAGTGCCAATAGACAGGAATAGTAAACAATTACAGGAGTACAAGCTCATAAAAGTACCTTTGAAGACTTTGTCTACAAGAAGCTAAAGAAATATATTGGTAGCATGCTACATGCCAGAGAGTTTTTTGCAGTGTTATCAGATTTGAAGTGTAAGGCATAGTCCTTTGTTTTTCAAACAGGTTGATCCATTCCATACTCTGTTTGGAATCGCTGGTCTTTCTCTGCTTGGTAGCTACAAAGATAAGATAAAGGCAGTGAATCCAGTTTTTTGCATGCCAGAGGAAACCTTAACTCGTATACAGGTGCGGACTCAACTGCTGTAGGGATGGAGAGATTGGAAGATCAAGGAGGAACAAGTGCAATAGTTGTGTTCGTATGAAAGTTGCTGTCAAGGACAAAGGTTCAGAGTTTCAGCTGAATGGGTTGCTCTGGGCTTTCTTTTACTGTATCCATTATAGAGCATTCTTTTTTGTTTGTTGAAGAATCTAGGTGCTTTATGGAGATAGAAATTATACATATGACCACAGTTTTGCAAACAATTGTGTGCATCCAGAGTGTGAATTTTGAGGAAAGTAGTAGCTTCCAGCTTCCAGTAGGATGTGAGATTGTGGAACACCTGAGATGTAGCTTTAAGTTGCATTTACCCCAAAACTTGATTCTACTGTATCGCGTGAGGCACTGACGTGGACTTCTTATGCATACGGATAGAGCACCCTGCATTAAGGTCCTATGCATGGAGTGTCGCCACCATACATATTCATTTTGGCTTAACAATATTGCTTCCTTTCAATGTCTTTTGTGTAAAGTTTGGACTTGCTCAAGTGGTTATGTATTGACAGATTATGCATGAAACTTGAGAAATTTTTTGCAAAACTGCAAAGTTCAGTCTAAATCAGTAAACAGTGAATGAATCACTTTGATATTGTCCTTTCATTTATGTTTGTATTTTGTCTGAAATGTTACAGATTCATCATAAAATTATGTAAACAACAGTTGTGCTGAGGCCATTTTGGCAAACCTAAATTTGGTCAAAAGATGATGACAGTACTGGTCATGAGATCCTCTGTCCATATGTATAAGAGGTCAGTGGCAGTACACTTAGCATATGGTTGGCACTTGTTTTCATTCAACTGTTCACACAGGAATTGCAAGCAGAAAATGCACTAGCTGTCACATTGAACAACAGTTCACTGATTTCATCAAGGCTGCTGGATAATTTCTTTGAAAACAATGACAGTTTGTCAAGCAGTATTGTCCTTATCATTCCTTGTGCAGTGTAGAAAACAATGGTGCAAGAGAAAATGTTTAATTGTGAAGAAAACCAGATTTTGTATCGTAAGTAAAGGGCTAATTTCAATTTATGCAATAATTTTGTGATGTATAACATAGGTTTTCAAGCGGGGGCCCGTGGCCATTTATGCCAATTTGCTCGAAAATGGCCTGTGAATAGGCAAGGAGCCGACCTTTTAACAAGAAAAAAAACTGTTGAAAGAAGTTGTGGCTACTTCAACAAGTGTAAAGCAAAAAGTAGTAAAAATGGCCTGCGGCCTGAAACACTTGAAAACCCCTTTGCATAACATTAGGCAGTATTGTAATACTTTGGTAGTACAGTACTTGTACTTTTACTTGGGTATTAAAGGTCTGTTAACCAAACCAGTTGTTTTACTCAACAAAGTTAAGATCACCTGATAAATAATCCATTGGAATTATTTGAATATCTTTTATCATTCTCAAGATTTATCATTCTCAAGATATTCCTCTTAAAAGTTAAACCATTTCTGAGATTTCTCAATAGCTCAAAAATATGATGCGGAGTGTTGCACAGTGTCTGTATTTCTTTTGTTAGTCCTTTATGAACTAACTGTTAATTATTTTGTAGTTAGTATACTAGTAAGACATTTAATGTTGATATTTTCAAAGCTAAATAACTACAGATGGCAAAAGATAATGCAACACCTGCTTGATGGGGGAGGGGGTGGTTCCTCTCTGCACTCACAAAATTGCATAAGTAGATCATGTTTTTTCATGATGTAGGTGAAAGATAGTAATTGTTGTGTGAAATGGTTAATGTTTAATGGATTCATTAATGAGAATTGTGGCTAGTTTTAACACAAAATAGGCAGGTATCCCATTTACATGTCCACAGACTTTTAAGAGTGCTGGTACTTGTCACTTTGTACTCATTCATGAATGTTAAAATACATGTACATGATGTGTGTACCCTTAGCGCTGCAGAAAGATCAATACACTCTGCATTACCATGCACTCAGTGCTGAAGGCTGTGAGGGATAGTTTGTTACTCGCTGGCATTTTTTGTTCCTGAAATGTAAAAAAAAAAAAACACTTTAGAAGATGTGACTTTACACAATCCATACTACATTTAGTATAGTTTCAAAAAGATTCTTGCAGAAGTGTGCAATTGATAACTCCTTGTTGGTGTGCAGTTATTACTGAATTATAAAAGAGGATTCATTAGCTCCAATTGTAGCTTTTGAAAACATGTAGTGGCATTGCTTTTGTTAGCTTAGTAGGTGTACAAATAATGTTTCAACTTCCAAAAAATATGTGACGGCTTGGAAAATGATGGCAAGGCCTATGGTACATGGCCCAGTTTAGGCCTTCGTGGTAACAGTAGTACAAGTACTGAAGTATTCTAATACAGGCATACATGAGTACATTAATCTTTCTCTTGGTTATGGATGTCCTTCATTTTAAATATATTTATCAACTTGAACAATCTTCAAGGTTTTCAAATTATCTATGTTAGGAAGAAAATTTAGTTCTAACTCCTTGTTTGTTCAGAGCTAGTCAGTGTATTACAAGCAAAGTTTTGCTGACCTAACTACTGGTTAAGTGAAAAATGAGAATGTGGAAACATGGACAGATTTTTGTAAATTTGTATATGATACCCTCCCAACAAATTTTTTGAATTATAGCCCTTTTAAAGAAAAAAAAATACATATAGCACTGGAAAGAGGAACTCATTTACTTCAATTTTCATGCCGTGCACTTGACCAGAAAAAACAGTTTTCCTGTTAAGAATTCCTTTTGAAACCCAAGATACACCAGCAGAGAGAACACAAACATAAATGCAGCACTGGAAGGGTTAAGGTACATACTCTGCCCTTGGTCAGGACTGGTGTTGACCTATTATCAGTATCCAATGCTGATATTGGCTGATATTCTTGACTTTCATCCTTCATCAGTTTAATTTACCTTTAATGACGATACAACCTCATATATTTTTTTTGTTGTACTTGATAAAAATTTTACATTCTTTAAGTGTATCGGACTGCTAGTCCCATCTTTTTACCTCATTTAAATGACACAACATTTAATAGTATCACCCAATAGCTTATGGTTTAGTGTAGCAGACTAAGCTCATTTCTCTAATATTTGTACCATATTGCTATCAGTCAATACTGAGAATTACAATATCAATACTGATCTTATTGTCTACTAGTAACATCAGTACAGCACTTTTTGTCAGTGTGTTTATTTGAGCTTTAAAAATTATGTTATTGACATTGTGATATATTTTTGTTTCTACAGTTTAAAGCAAATAAATGATAATTTTGCAAAGAAACCGGAACTGTGAGAACATTTGTCACAATGAAATTGGAAGCCACAATGATGCATCAAACAGGGTTTTGCTGATTTGTCAGTAGGTCAAAAAGGACATAATATGAACTACCAACTTGATGCCTAGGTTTGCCACATCATTACCCCACTTGAAACAATACAGGTTGGCCACAGTATCGCTGTGTACAGCACTAGAACTTAGATTAAGTGTTTCTTTTTAATGTGATGGAAGTAATTTTGATTTATCAACAACGTAGACAGAAAATATGATTGATCTATTATGAACCAGATATTCCTTTTCCTTATAGAAAAAAACCTAATTCTTAAAAGGTTTGAGTCTAAATTGGTCTTGATTATGCCCTTCCTTCTTTTTAATCTATGATCCTGATAGTAGGGATAAGTTTAATGGTAGACAATGTATTGATAATCAAAGGTTAGACTAGCATTTGATGATGTCACTAAATACGTCTGATATCCTGAAATTTCTCAACACATATCTGTTTGATTCAAACCAGTTTACACTGACATAATACTTTTTGTCATAATTTGACATCGTATACGTGTTTCTATCTTTTCAAATATTTGTCATCCAGCAAAACGATAATTCAGTGACTAAAAACTTTTATTAGTATGCTTTTTCTATTCATTATTTTTTTAAGTGTCTTACACAAAGAGCTGTCACTAAATCTTGTATACTTCATTTAAAGGGATTTTCCAGAGACGAAATTCAAAAGTTCAAAAAATGCAGAAAATTTTTTTCTTTAAGGAGGTGAAAACCGCATCTCAATAGCTTGCAGTATTTGGAAGACAAAAATTTTCAAAGAAATGCAATTTTTTCTCAAGGTGAAGTGCATTATGGGAAACCTGTGATGTCATCGCGGCACATTAATTTGACTTAGAACTGAATTTCTTTATGATATTAATGCTGCTGTAGGGAATATTTAGCAACTTTGTTTGTTATGCCCTGCATGTGGTGTAAATTTGTGCTACATCTACAAGGAAACATTCAAACATTCCAACAGTATCAAATTTCGAAGACAAACAGGACATTCAATTATAAAGAAAAACAAAAGGAATCTGAGGCAATGTGCCCTCTTTGCATAACAATCTGTGACCTTGATGTGACCTGGAGGTATTTTTTTTTACAAAAATAAGCACTTTTTAATATGAGATATCTCAAGTTAGGAAAAGAGTATTGCTGCGGGGTTTGGAGGGCACGAATTGGAAAAATTTTCTCGTTCACATGAGACCCTTGTGAAATGCCACTGGAAAATGCCTTTAAGTGCACCTTAAGTCTGAAATTTTAAAAATTTGTATTACAGTGCTTGGAAAACGAATCCAAATAGTCAACCCCATCTTCAAATGACAATTCTGAGCTGAGATATAAAATTTGGAGCCTTATTGACTCAATTAATTATGGTAGATTGTGCAGCAATTAGTGATGGCATTCTTGTACTACTCAAATTACCGTCTTTGTTTTTCTTATGATTCTTTGAAAGCCACTGCACCTTGTACCAAATGTGGCCACTGTCTAACTGTTATAGAGTGACTTACACGCCCAGTCTATACGACTTGTTATGCAAGAAAACGGTAACTTTTGTAAGGAAGAATTTTAATTTCAAAAGGAAACAAAAGCAGGTTATGTGATTTGTAGAAGAAGGACATCACAAATTAGCACTCGACCATTTTAAATTAACAGAATAATTTCAACATGTTATATCTCAGCAACAGGGTAAGCTATTGAGATGGGAATTGGATTAATGAGATTTATTTTTCAACCATTAAAATGTAAATTTTTTTTGTAGTTCAAGACTTGAGGTACACCTGTGGAGTGCATGTATATTTGATAAATCAATCCAAAAAATATTCGGAAGAAAAAATTTACTTGTACTTGATGCTCGGGTTTTTCAGAGGGCTGTATTCAGATTCTGGTACTGTTTATTTGACTTCCAAATAGCTGTACTCGAGTCGTTGCCCATTGTACTTGGAACGGCAGGATTTGAAGTCTGCAGGTGAAAGGAGGGGGGTAAACCCGGCGCCGCCGGAGCTCGTCTTTAAGGGTTGCTGGTGGAGTTCAGGGGAAATGCCCTAGTTAGGGACCATAGGCAACGCCCACAGAAGCCCATAGGTATTTAAAGGCATTGTCTAGTGGCATTCTGTAGGCATCTTATGAAAGATAAAAAAATTGCATTACATGTCATCCAAACGCCGTACCAAAATTCCATTCCTAACTCAAGATATCCCTTCCTAAAGATTTGTTACTTTTAATAAGAAATACCTCCAAGTTTCCTCAAGGTCACTGATCCCAAGTGGGCAAATTTTCTCAGATTCCTTTTGTTATTCTTTAAAACTGGATACCTTGTTTGTCCTTGAAATTTAATACCGTTGGAATGTTTAGATGTTTTCACATGTAGGTATAGTGTAAAACTGTCATGAGAAGTTGTTCCCCCAGAAGACACAGTCGTACAAAGCAATAAAATACCCGCCAGCCTAAAATCTATCTAGTCATAAAGCAAACCTCATAAACGAGGTATTCCCTAGCTGTACCTTCTCCCCCACTTGGGTTTTACTTACCTAGCAGATCGTTTTCCAAATATTCCATTTTATTTACCAAGTCATTGGTAACCACAGAATTCTGTGGTGCCAACTCTCTTGACGGCAGGGAGTAAGTTTAATAGTTGTCGAACATGTGTTAAGTTATTATGATTTATTGCTTACTTTTCTTCTATCATTTATGTCCTGGGGGTTTGAATTTGACAAAAATTAGATCGAGGAAGGTGAAAATTTTCCATAGAATCTGATTTTGTCAATAATTTTATTGACAAATGTGTTCTTTTGAAGAAAAACCGATGTCAAAATATACCCAGTACCAGTCAACCTTGAGAAGTCCATAAAATTACGTGGCAGTGAAGGGCATATCCTCCCTATTCGTTGCCAGACTTTCCCTATTCATTGCCAGCTCTTATGACCGTCAGTTCTGTGGGATCATCTTGGCATGGTTCCATACTTATGAAATAGCAAATAAAGTTATGAAAAACTCAGTATGGTGATATCGTCATTACAAGGAAATACGAAAGCTACATCTAATCAATTTGCCCGGGTGACATTACAGATTTCCCATCATGCATTGCGGAGGCTGAAAATATGTAGCATTTCTTCAAAATTTGTATGTTCCAAATGCAAGATACTTTTGAGATGGTGTTTTTACTGCCTAACACAGAAAATTTTCCTGCTTCGTTAGAAAACATCAAATTTGGTCACCAGAACATGCTTTTAAAGAATTAAAACCATTAAAATGAAGCATTTAGGTACCTTAAAACTCATCGGATGTGCACAAAGCAAATCAGAAGAATATCATTTTGACAATTTTAATAATAGCCTCAACCAGAATAACAGATCATATTAACAGAGAATGGATCACCTGTGACATGGTGACATTCTGTGACAAAAAAATACTTGCCTGTGAAATTTTGTGACATTTTGAGAATCCTGTGACAAGTTGTGACAAAAGTCCAGTAAAATATTGTGACGGAACATGAATAGAAAATATTCTTGCTGTGGTCACTACCATTGACTTGAGAGCACCACAACCAACGTTAATTTAGTTGGTACATTTAGCTCCAGAAGTCGCTATGACCCTTAGCTTTGTGGAACAGTTTCAGCAGTACCTGAGATTGCTTTCTCTGTTTTCTATGAATGTCAAATGTTCATTGAACTCATGGTTAGTACATGTATGTAGCATGGTTATATGGAATATTGCGCACTTTTGGCGGTTTTTCGCAAACATCTCGGCAAATTTACCATTCGTATCCATAAAATTGTCACCAGAAAATCTTTAGTTCGTCAACTTTAACATGACATAAAATTGGCCTCAATTGAGGGAAAATTGAGGAAGATATGACCAATTGAAAACACCCTCTTTAATGAAGATCTCATTTTATTTATTTCCTTAATATTGCGCACCTACAATATTAAGTCATGGCGTACTTTGGCAATGTAAAATCGGAGGCTACGTCATTCAGGTGCTGCTGGAAATGGAATTTAGGGAATTCCCAAAGTCCCTTTAAGGGTCGGTATTGAGGAAAAAAAATATGTTGTGACAGCATCATTGCTAAACGCAAACTGAAACTCACGACTGACTCCATGGTCTCCAAATGGACATGAATTTTTTTCAGTTTGGGAATTTGGATTATACTTATTTATTTTAGGAGAGGGACATCTTTGTATTGTTTATTGAGTGAAATAAATAAAAAAGAAAAAATAAACAAAAAAAGAAAAAAATTGGTTTTGGCTGGGGTAAAAGTCCATCCAAAAATTTAACTGTGATCAGAGTTATTTAGGGAGGGGACAGGGACTTTTGGCTTGAGTGTCATGTGTCACCAAGAAAGTGAAGACATCTTTTTTATCGGGGAAAGTGCCAGAATTTTTTAGATGAAGCAATAAGAGGTATGCTTTGGATATCAGTTGACATAGGGCCTACCTCATACCTTACTTTCACTTGACCTGGGTTTTTCCTCATAAATGATTGGCACTCTGATGGGGTTAAAAGTCTTTGAGTGGCTTAAATATGACAACATCAAGGGGCTGGAGTAAGTGACTGAGTGGAATTTAGGGGTAGGACCATCAGGGTGATTTTTTTTTGGATAAGGCATAATTTATTAAATTCATAGAAATATGGGGGCTCGGTTTACGTGACCATCATATAAGAGTAGAATGTGGATTACTAGGATCTATTGTCGGTGGGTATTTTGTGAAACGGTTCTCGATATAGTAATAAACACCTCCTGTTACTCCAGCCACTTGATGTCATTTCGAAACCACTTCCTGGGTATGGCCCTACCATTAGCCCTTTGATGAGTTTTCTTTTAAATATAAAGTAACATCCAACGGCATTTCCTGCTGCGAAGATGGTTGTTATTGCCCACTTGTCAATTGTGATAGCAATTAATTTTTATACCTCATGGTGCAACAACTTTTGTCGGTCTGTGTTCAATTGAAGCCAGTCTCATCAACATTAAAGATCTTGGTTTGTCTTTCAGTTCTTATTTGATCAAAATACTGTCAAGTTCATTGAAATATTTGGAGATGGACTCTTTTGTAATAGCTTTGGTTTATTTCATTTTAAGTTATGAAGGTCTTACTACCTTTAATTCTGACCACCTTGAAAGAGAACTATTCAGCCAGTGTTGTAAAGCAGACGATTTTGGTTTTCCTTTACTTTAAGAAAAACTGCTGTCTGGGTTGCAATTCTTAATAGGTCTAAGTAGGTTAGAGGATACCCCAACTTCGCAAACGGGATGATGTGGTCTTTTAGACATTCTTCGTGCGGGATGAGAGACGGTAGTCGGAGAGCTATCAAACTTGATACCTTTGTTCTTCCTACGTTGAAGCCGGAGTGAGGATTCTGTGACACCACAAAGCTTTGCAGCCTTATGTCTGGACCATATCTTTTTCTTGACCAGATTGATGGCCCTTAACCATTTGATTTTCCTCATGGGCTTGGTGGTTTTTGCCCTGCATTAAGCAAAAAATAGCACCGACAAAGAAGGAAAAAGGGATTTTAATCATCATGTATCCCAGGAAAATATTTTATGAGTGTCGAAATGACTTTAGAGGTCCATTATTAGTAGAAAATTAGTGGAATATTAGTGGAACATATAGCACAGCATTTGCACTCTGCGACAATACTTTCCATTTAAGGAAAAAATATTTTGACCCCAGTGCACATGAACCTAAAAAGAAAACTTCATTGCCCAGCTGGGCTAAATTCATGTATGTATACACAGCATGTTAGTACTACAGACCGTGAAAGTGGCAGACTCAGACAACTTCACTTTGGGAAGAAAATAATGTATTACTGACACTTGCCTCGCAGCTTCTGGCCAAAAATATTGCAGAAGAAATTGAGGTAATACATTAAGGTCTTCTGAACGATATTCAGAGGACAACTAGCCTTAAATGGGTTCACTTGGAAGAAAAATTTGTTAGGCTTCTTCTCCGACGGTCCAATGCCTAGGATTTTTCGTTGCCATGGTGAAATGGAGTGATTTGTGGTAGGCTTCGGATCTACTGGGTGCGCAATATTAGGGACATTAACGAAATATATGCTGTGTTCAAAGAATAGTACCGTACTGGTCCTAAAATTGGTCATGTACCATTATGGTATAATTTCTTAAATAGGTGATGATGACTGACAAGACAGAAGCACCCTGTATAATATATATATGGAAACAGAGAATTTGTCTTTTGATGAATCAACAGAGTTTGTCGGAGCCTCATTATTATTTCTAGCCGAACTCAAAATTGTCTGATCTTTTGCCTCCATAAATGGGCTTTAATGAGTACAACAACAACAACATCAAACTTTTTTGCCTTATTCATCCAGACCTCTTCCAGCAAAAAGTAGGCTTTGCTTTAACCATACGGAGCAGTTCTACATTGCCATATAGCATTGAATGCATCATTGAGCAGTGTCCATATATAGCTTCCAGTGGTGGATCTAGGGGTGTGCAACAGGCGCCCCCCCTCATTGGCCGTCATGCATGAAAAAAAGTTTGAGGCAAAACAGAAAATGCTTCAAAATGTGTCAAATATAGCACCATTTTGCATCTCAGCCCTCTTCCAAAAGCAAAAAATTTTCCAAAGGGGAGGGGACACCACTCCCCCTCAGACCCCTCTCCAGGATAGTGACCAATCAAACCTTGCACCCTTGTATTGAAAATTCCTGGATATCCTTGGTTTCAATGATTTCTTAATATGGTATTCACTAGTGCCCCGCCTATAAGTGTGACACTGAAAGCATATTTGATGTGACACTAAGGAACAAAAAGCACTAAAAAAATGTGACAATTTTGACGTGCCTGTGACAAATAGGTAAATTTGTGATGTGACATATTGTGACTTGCCATCAGACATCAATCCATTCTCTGTATTAACGATGAATGAGGTTTGGCTTCTTGGTGGTTACTATGGTGATAGAAGAGATGAAAATGGAACAAGCAAGATGTTCTACGTGAAGTAGTCAGTTTCAGTTTTTCAGTTTCAGTTTCAACAACATTTATTTCGGTCATGTTTTATAAACAGTTTCCAATATTCATATATACTCAAATAAAAGACCGAGGGCTATCCACAAGAAGCTTAGCAAAGCTTATAAGCGTGAATACCCCCTTAA
>WURT03173206.1:0-10427 GCA_009936505.3 Holothuria glaberrima | reverse complement strand
TAAGCATAACATACTGTTGGAACAAAACGTACCCAATCATTACCGAATTGATTTAAATTAACTTTGATAAAATTCGACAGTGTTCCAATGTGCCGTTCAACTTGAAGGATGCTGTAGTTACATAAACTTACTGTTTAATGTTCGATACCTAATGTTTTACAAAGAAGGTCAAGCAATTTACCAGTAAGACAAGTCGCAGCATCGGTGATAAGTAACTATGGTGGGCTAAATAAAGCTACTACATTTGTGGTTACCAGAGGTCAAAAGGTCAAATGTTGTAAACACGATGTCTCAAAAAGGATACCTGTGCAGGGGGTCTCATACTTCGCGTGTGGATTAAAAATATTGAGTAAATGTTCCTTGTCATTTTTGTGACTTGAAAGGTCATTTGGGGTCACAAAAGGTCAAAAACTTGTAAACATAATATTTAAAAGAGACCAACTGTTAGGTATCTCATAGTTGGCCTGTGGATTGTTCATATTGAGCATGTAGATGGCCATAGGGCAGGCTATCTCTGTTGTTTAAGTGGAGGTGGAAGGTCTTCAAAATGGGATTTTAGATTTGGAAATCAACTGCAATATTTATGACATTAATAAAAATACTTAATTTCATAAGAAACAGGTTAACTTTAAAGGTAACGTTCGGAACAGTTTTAGTTATTTTTATCCTTCCAGTGTTCCTTTGCTGGCGATTGCCCAGTCTGCAAAATTTGGTTGGCTCGTCAACGAACCGCTGTCGGCCACATCAGCAGTTCGTCGGACAAATTTCCGGTGGTTCGTCGCCCGTATGCCGACGGCCGGGCTATATATTGGTTTTAAATTTTCACCCACCATCCAATGTTGCGTATCGCCAGCGGACCTCCGATGGCCCTCCGTAGGCCCTGCGTAGACTGCCCGCCTATGGCTATGATTTTGAGACCTCACCTTCAATTTTTTTGAAGCAATTGGCTTTGGAAATCAGTCACTAAATCAATAGAAGCATTGAATGATTATGCTTCCTTTCGATTAATAACATCGAACAATGTTAAAGTTAGCTAAATTATGAGAGTCATCTAACGATTAGGAAAGAGCCCGCGAGTACATAAAATTGAAAAAAAACTAAATTAAAAAGTAAAATATAACATTTTTAAATGCCCATGTTTTTAAAAAAAGGGTCAGTAATGCGACTTTGATGCCAAATTTTATTTTTATAGCTATAAATCACTCCACATATGAAATTTCAGCCATTGATCTAAATTTTGTGAAAAGATATCAACCATCAACATACGGCGAAATGGCGATTGCACCTTTCCTCCTGAAAACATGGTATTGTGCAACACTTTTCTGAGGTCTGTCACTTCTGAACCCCTTGAGCTTCATCACTTAACACACAAGGACCTTCAATTTTGAAAGTGTGCAAGTTATGTCTTCCACTTGTAAAAACGCATTCTGTGAAAGCCCATTAGTGTCACTGAAATAAAAATTATTAATTTGGTATTACAAATTATTAATGTCTCATTACATATTATTAATGTATTATTACATATTATTAATTTGTTATTACAAATTAAATTGTAGGGACTGATCTCTCACTCTTTTGCACAGAGGAGAGGGGTTGCGAAGCCCGCTAAGAAGGGTCTCTCCCTAGAAGTTTTCAGGTTGCCATTGGGTTAACACATTTTCTGCAATTTGCCCCACTCCTTAGAAAATTTTGTTTCCCCCTAGGCATATCGCCTGTTTTGAAAGAATCGATGACAAGTAGAGAATGTTCCTCAGTGTTCCAACTGTGACTGAACAGAGCCACAATTTTTCTTGGGTGTCATCCATTGGTGGTGGAATGGGTGGACTTGAGAGCTTAGTCCCCAATGAAAAAAAGAGGGGCTAAAGGTATGTTCAGCCCCCTTCAATATTTGCCAAGTGCTCCAGACATGGGGAGCGGGGAGAATTTCGAAGTGGGTGCTGAACATATTCTTGATAGGTCCAACGCACTAATAATTTGAGGGGAAAAGGGGCTTGGTACATGCAGCTTAGAACACTCGGAAAGTGCCGTTCCCGGCCATCTTAAAGGTTTGTAAAGCCAGTAATTTTCTTATCCGTTCCGCGCCAACTGATGGTGGCGCTCTGCTCAGATAGTCTAGCTGGCACTCAGCCCCCATTTTTTTCTGTTTCGCCCAGCCTGGTGTCACCAGTCGGTCAACTGATATTTTCAAATTTCCTTGTGAGGGGAGTTGACGAGGGGATATTGTCAAGTGTGGGAATTGTCCGGGTGGGAATCGTTCTGGTGGAAATTGCCCGGGGAGGTCATCCTTTTGTGAGTTGCCCGGGTGTGAGTTACCCAGGTATGAATTAGCACCAAAGCAGATCCTTTCTGTATCACCCACAGCCGTCCTGACGAGGATCTATTACAGGAGGAGTCAAACGGAAAGACGTGATATTTTTGTAAGGTCGCCTAGATGTGCATTGGTGTTGTTTTTGGCAAACCTTCGAATTTAATATATTTAATGCCTTTTTGAGTGAGTGTATGTGGGGGGTGTTCTAAGGTGCTGGATGAAACACCTATGCGTGAAGTTTCTGTGTACATTAGATGGGTAAGGTGCAAAATGTTGTATTTTTGGGAAAGCTTTGTACTGGTTACATGTTTCGAAATTCCTTTTTGTGTGTATGTTTTTCTTTACTACTTTCGTGTTGGCTGGAGAAACATTCGTTAAGGTATTGAGGTTCTTAGGGCCTTAAAACGTACTAAGTTTAGGCTTACAATGGAATTTAAAGCATCTTCACTTTTTTTCAAGTAGGCCGTTTTCCTCTTTCATTCCCCTCCCCCTCATGCTACGACCCTATTCATTCATCAAGACCAACGGTTGCCTCAAACAAAAAGAAAACCAAAAAGAAGAACAAGAAAAAATTCTTCTATGAGCTGATACATGTAGTACAGATACCGGTAAGCGTTTTTTTTTTTTTTTTTTTTTTTTTAGATTTTCGTAGGAGAGGTTCCTTAGGAGGCCAAAGCTGACTGAATAGGGCTTAACATGACCTGAGCCGTACCATGGAGGTGAGGTCAGACCTCTACAACACAAATTTGTCCCAACAGTTTTACGTCCATCATCATTAAGCAGCCTAGCAAGGAGGCGTACAAAATGCCATAGAGAATTGTCGGAATTGCACTCCAAAACACATTTTCTTACAGGTGTCACACGTTTGCCATGATGTTTAACCGGTAACCAGTAGTGAAGGACACTTAACATCCCATACATTCAGTGGTGTATTCACGCACTGTATTATATGAGGTGCACGACTGGGGTAGAAGGCCTTGTATTCGGGAGGTCGCTGGTTCGAATCCTGCTTGAGGCTAAGTTTTCCATTCATATATTATAATCCTCTTTCAGTAAAAGGCAAAGTGCCTATTGACGTTACATTCGACTCAAGTTTCATGCTACAATTAGCTCGTTACATTCTGAATGAGCCGTATTCCTTTTAGACAGTGGGGCGAGTCGCATTTAAAAATGGTTTTGTAGTCCCCTCCTTGGGACGAGTCGAGATGTTATTCAAAATCTTTAAAACAAAATTGAAAAACAGAGTTTCTTTTTGTTCACACGATTACCATCACGTCGTTTTCGACAAAATAATAAAAGATTACCATCAACACAGCCTCGTACTTTAGGATATCAACGGTTATCATATCGGCAATATAACCAAAATCAACCAATCAGAGTGAGTATAAATGATGTAATTCCTTTCTTACACTTGCGATGAACTAACAATATGGCTGCCTCCAGCAGTTCGTTAGGGCAAGTTTCTCAAAGCAACGAATGCCTTATTCACTTCGAATCAATGACTGAGACCGAATTGAAGAATTTTACGGTGATATCGTGGGAAAGCGTCGTAGATTCTTCATTAAAATGGCGAGAAACAAATAACGAAAGGGCACAAATTTCCAATTCTTTCTTGGCTTTCGTCAGCGACTCACAGTGACCTAGTTACGCTACGACTACGAGCTGAGGCCACTGCATAGATGTAGGGCCGGGAAACGCACTATGCTATGTACTAGTAGGCTTAGGCAAGTAAAGGCATGTGACCCTGCGATATACTGTACGTGACGGAGCGTCTAAAATGAGAAGAAAATGCACAAACTGGTAGGCAATAGCTTGCTTTACAATACACACTGTGACTCACAGTGGAGATGTCAATCCCGGCAGTGGCAACTGGCAACGGAAGGGAGGGGCCCACATTTCTGTCTGTCTTCCTGCTTGTTTTTATAATAAGATGCCGTAGCAGTTGCAACTGGTAACCTTTAGCGCGTGCCTTTTTAGAATTAGGATAAAAAAATCCAAAAAGAGAAGAAATCTTTATTCCTAAGGTTAGTACTTAGGCTAATTTAGGTAACTTCAGACTTACTTTCAGGTTTAAAATAGCCTACTAATAACATAGAAAGGTTACTTGCTGAGGGAAGTAATTGATTGAAAACTTCTGCAGATGTAACGACGGAAGTCAACGGCGTAGCCAGGGGGCGATGGAACGAAGAAAAGAGGTAAAAAGGGGAGGAAGAAAAGGGAAGAGAGGGGCAGTGGTAGCCCCCTGGAGACCATGAAGGGGTGGGCAGAGGGAGGAAAGCCAAGGAAGGCAAACAAGGTATGGATTCTTTAGGGGCTGTGGTTAGGCGTTAATTTTGAGCCACCCCTACCTCATCCTACCGACACACTTTTCGAACGCTGATGCTGCTACTGAGAGGGGAAATGGGAGAAGAGAAACACGTTTGAATGCCCTATTCCGGTAATCCCAATTATCATTGGCGCTTTAATTACATTTACATCAGATATATTTCATCGGACAAGACAGGCAATTATGCAATACCGTACTTCTGCTTTCCCGGCAGCTGGATTTCTTCAAAAGACAATGGCTTCCCGAATAGTGTAGCATAGATCACATACTGACACATTACCCTTAATTGTCATTACGTTCCCAAAATTATAATAACTTCCCGCCGTACAGAGTAGTTTGCCAATACATTTAAATCTGGGAGGGGTTAGGTCTCTGGTTAATGTACCCAAAGCAATATTTTCACCCGACACTGATTCAAAACATAGCAATTGTAACTAGCTCCCGACATTCTTGTAGCCCCTTATAAAAGATTTTTTCCTAACAAAGTCGGGGAACTGCAGAAGAGGCATTTTTTTTCCGGCAGCCGGCAAAATTTTTCCAACAGAAGACACTTTGAAAATTCCGGGTGAGTGTAGAACCCCCACACCCCTAGTAGTGACGCCCGTGGCAACGTCTTATAAAAAGTGTAGATGTCACTAAACTGAATTTCACTCAAGCATATGTCCTTTAACAAGCACTAAAACCTAAACCATATGCAAATAATGATATATTAATGGTTGTATTTTAGTCAAAATTTACAGCGTCAAAATTTACAAAGTAGATGCTCCCGAAAGGGGAATCTCCCGAACTGATATTAAAGCATAGAGCTCATTTGAAAGCTGACCACTCCCGCGAATATCTTAACTGTGTGTGATTTGATTTACATCTCACTAAATAATCAATTTGTCAGCCCATAAAAAACGTAGAACCATGAGGAATGCCAAATAGGGAAGATGCATTTAAAATCTTCTAGTGCAGCTAACTTCATCTTAAATTCATATCAGGAAGTTTTAGCAAATCGATTCTAAAAATCCAAACACTAGACGTGTTCAATAGCAATTTTACAGAAACCACTCAACTGCGGCCTACCCAATCAAACACAGTGATTTTTTTTTACTTCTGAAGTCGTTTCGACTTGGCGCAAAGTGGATCTTTTAGAGTACCTTTTCCTCTTTCCCCCAGTATACGTTTCAATCTGACTGGTTGAGCGGACTTGGAATTCTCGGCGGATTTTAGTTTCCAATATACTACACTGGTAGAAGTGCTGGGACTTCTTAATATTCTCTTTAATTCCGCTTAAAGAGGGCCAGTAAACATGTACTGGCACTCTTGTACAGGTTAATAATTCATAGATTTACAGTTTGGCTACGACACCAAAAACTATTGAAAGAAAGGATAATTTGATTTCGACTCCAAAGCTCCATTCATGGTGACAAAAATCACCCTGCGGGGATGCCAAGTGGTTGTTTTCGAAAATATAAGTATGATGTTGGCCAAGTGAAAGTCTTTTATATTGTTTTTTTTTTATATAGGCCTATAAAATATTTAAAAATGATAAATGTGCAAAAAGTTACTTTATATTCGCATTAGAAAGTACAGAGTACAGTAAAACCAGTTGCACTACCATTTGGATGACCAAATCTATATTCATTAAAATCGTCTCGTCTTGACAAAATTCACGTGTCCACATAACTCCACAGCTCTCCACGTATATATCTAGCTGAGTGTTTCAAGGCATGCAGTTAAATCTGCTGGGCAAAGAAAACGATGTAAGTCGTTCTGAGAATTTATGTACCGTTATGTATTCTGCAAATTTAGTAAATTACTCAAATTAGTTTTACAAGCGTACCCCTCCTCTCTAATTGTAAATTGTAACTTATAAGACGTAGTTAAATATTTCCTTTTGAGGAATAAAGTTTGTAACTTTATATAGTTACCATTTGTCGTGGCTACTTTCTTACTAACACACATAATATGATTATTCCAATTAACTTAATGTCAATGATAGTTCAAAGAAACTTATTACTACTGCAAGGGGTGGAATTAATGTTTCCTTCTAAATTTGATAATAAAAAATATTGTCGTATATTTATTCTATATTTAATTCGGAGTTTCCAATATCTAAAATAGTATCCATATGGCAGTTGTTCTGTATTTTTCTTCTCGAGATCCATTCTCGTTGCAAACTTGATCTACCCTAGTTTAAAATAGTACCATTTTAAAGGTTTTGTTTCAATTTATTTGTTTTGGAGGGTTCTATTTCGCGGAACATTTCTAATTGATCGATGTCTGTTTGCTTAAAACACAATTCCCTTAGAGCTAGTCGATGGCTTCACTAGTTTCAATAACTATTCTAATACAAACACAATTGTTAGCAACCTATCGATGAGAATTTTTTTTATTCGCTCTCTCCAGACTGAAATGTATGCACGCACTCAAGACTTTTGTGAAATAAGCAGCATTATGAAGCTGTTTTGGCCAAACAGTGCAGGACAAAATGAGAAAGTGTATTCAATTAGGCGGATAAAGTTTGAAAGTTTAAATAGATAAGAAACTGCACCAACAAAAGGGGCGTTTCATGTTGTCAAACATACAACCTTGTAAATAAATTTTTAATATCACTTCAATATCTGTGATGACCCGGTTGATTCTGTATTATTCGTAGACGCGTGAAGGTACGATTGTGAGAGGTTTAATTACCATAAGAGAAAAATGGTAGGAAACCCCATGCAAATCACAAATTCAACGTAGAAAGGTTCAAAAAATGCCAAAATCATTATTTTTCTTCATACTTAACATGGCCAGCAGTATTTTCTTACCACACGATGGTTTTAAAGTATGGTGAAATCAACGACCTGCCAACTTGCATATTTAAACTTAGTGTGATATGTAACTTTAGCATGTCTACACTGCTTCCCGTAATCAGCTCCCATATGATCTGTATAGAACGTTAAACAGAGTGAGATTTACTTAATTAGCAAGGCTTTCTATAGATGCATTTAATGACATTAAATGACCAGGATGATACAGACGATAATATAATTATTTATTCAAATAACTTGATACCAACAGATAATACAGTAAAGAAATTACTGATAGTATAGACCTTATCCATATGATGTCACAGAGCAGAAAGTGCGCCCTTGTTTGGAGGTAAGCGTATCATTACAAGTTACATTACAATTCAAACAGCTGATTTTTCAACCATTCGGATACTCGCGTAAGCCTACTACACGCGCGTACAAAGTCTACTGCCTGCGTGTCATGTGCTTTGTTTCGCCTGCAAAGTAACGTCATTCGACTCCAGTGCATAAGGTCTAGAGCAGCGACTGACGATGTAGCAAAAGAAGAACTTTTACTTACCTGATCCAGAGATGTAGCTTCCAGGTGTCAGGTAAGTGCTGGGTATTGTGGGCCCGGCCGTTCAATCAGTAAGCATATGACCCACGGAAAAGACCAAACACGAGCATAAACAGGCCAGAAAATCAAAATGTAATTTGAAGCAAAGACAAATTTCAGGCACTTTGATGTCCAGCCCGACAGTGGAGGCCTATTTTTAATTTTCAGCTTTTTATTTCCCAAAGTATCCTAAATATAGGATCTTTGTATTACTTTTTTAATCACTTTTTTCTTTGTTCCGTTATGTCACAAAGAAGGGGACGGGAGGAGATTTGATGTATAATTTTTCTTCTTAGACATAACATCATTGATATCAAGGACACACAATTCCTTTATTTTCTAAGAATGCAGACAATTGCCCCTTTAAGATTACAGTTAAAATCTAATTGGTCCAAGGACAAAATCGATGTATACCCGATTTTCATAGTCACGCTTTGATATCGTCATTAAATAGTTTATTCATGTTTAGAATGGGAAATAAACCATCCCTTCACGATCAGCACTATCAGTCTTTATATCTTTGACAAAATGGACCGCACATCCTAATTCTCTCATAGATCCGTTTTACTCCAAACAAGACGCAAGACCTTCGAGGCATGTTCATCAATATTTCATTGAAGAAAGTGTTATATTTTTCAAGGCTTTAAATATCGATTTAACTTCGTTACTGTAAAATAAATGTCTAAGTCAAATGTATGGAAGCCATTTCGCGAATTCAATAGCTCCTTTGACAATTTGATGTAGGGAGATTTATTATCTACGAAGTGGTGTATTAATAGGAAAAGGAGACAAATTTATTGATTGAGACAGTCTGTGTTCTTTGGCGTTTATCACAACTCCAATGCACATATAACAAAAACGGACTGCTTAGACCAGGGGCAATTTCTTGGGCAGCTGCCGATCAGCTGTGGAACCATAGGCCAAAGCTTACAATCTTCAGCCTATATAAACGATAAACAGTCATGCCTTTAAGAAGAATTTTCCTCTTTTTGGTACTTGTCGTCGCAATTTTGATATGTGAAGGTAAGGCATTGCTTTCAAAGGATTATCAACATTACGTCGCCTACGTGCTTCACGCTTTGTCCATCTATATATATTTTGGGAAACGTTCTTTCGTTTAAACTAAATATCATTTGTAAGACCTACTAAGATAGGCCCCGTTTTCTCCATAAATTCTTCCAAATGATATCTTTCTATCTGGAACCTTTTTGCGATAATGAAATACTTAAAAGTCTGATAGATTGATCATTAGTTTTTTATAAGATGTAATGTAAAACTTAATCTTGTTCCATCCACTTACACCATTTACACCATTTTGCTTTACCTGGGGTTGCATAATCCACGTTTGCAGATTAATGCTCTTACGATAAGTGAATCCAGTTGAAATGTAAATGCTTATTAGGCTTGGAAGTTTAATACAATTTTTTTAAACATTTCCGTGGGAGTTCTCCCAACCTGCGATAAAAGTGAATCTCAGCCCATTTGCGTTTCATTCCATGGAATACTTTTTTTTCTTGCTTGATATACGCAAGTAAGGTATGAATTTGCTTTATCTGGTCCTTTTGTTTAATTTCACAGGCAAAATATGTTATCTTTCTAGCTGTGTATTTCATGGCAATATGAAGTGGACATTGCCTAAATTAGATGCCACACAGTGCAAGGCGGTAATTCTTGGTGGACACATGTCAACTTGTCCAGAAGGAGATAGATATGTGATGTTCATAAAGCCTTTTATGATTTCAAAGGGCGATGATCCTCAGCAACTGTCGAACACTACACCAAAGGGTAAGACATTTAAAAAGCAACTTAGCAAAAACAAAGAAATAAATAAAGAAGTAATATGTTTAGGCATAGACCTAGGAAAAGTGAAAAGCTTGCAAATTCGAACTTTAAAAAAGAAAGAAAGACTGTTATGGTCTTGAAATAAACATAGGCTTCATCTAAGTAGACAACTGATAGTGATTTATGACATTTTTTTCTTGTTTTTGGGGGGGTTGCAATAGGTTCTACCGTTCCACAGTGTCCAATAAACATGAAATACACTAACTGTACCTGTCAGGGCACTTGCGAGGATCCACACAATGAGAATGATTGTAACAACAGCTGTACCAAAGAAGAGAGTTGCATGTGTTCTGACGGTTTTCTGAAGAAAGGGGACGATTGCGTGAATAAAGAGAACTGTGGGTGTTTCTTGGCAGAAGAAGGTGTAATTAAGGTTTGTTACAGACGTAAAGAGGAGTGTTTCCGTATCACGCGGTAACATGAGGACATGTTTACAGCTTATATAAACAAACTCACACACAGGCCCCCACTTCTATACATATATATGTAAATAGTTTAGGTAGATTGACGTAGCGACTTTATATGAATGAGTCAGTCAACGCTGTATTAAATAGTCGCTCAAAGACCTTAGGC
>WURT03173174.1:0-10428 GCA_009936505.3 Holothuria glaberrima | reverse complement strand
GTTTATTCACCAATAATAGTTGGCCAAATGTGATTTATTCCTTAATTCTCTCATCCCCACCCCAACCACCACGTGACATTCCCCTCGTTTCACAGTCGCGTTTATTTAAGATATACACAAAGTCACAAACCATCGACTGAAAAATGGGAATTTACCGCAGTTGCAACATTTAAAGGCCGTAATATAGACCTTATGTATTGACGTCACACGATGTTATTTTGGAGTCAAACAATAAAGCACATGGCACGGACGCAGTAGACTTCGCACGTGCTTGTAGTAGACTTGCGCGCGTATGCGCTTGTTTGACAAATCAGCTGACTGCATTTGTTGGTGTAACTTGCAATGGTACACACTTGCCTCCAAATGAGGGAGCCCTTTCTGCTCTGTGACGACATATAAATAAGTGTATAGATCATTTCACAGCTTACAAGTTTCCTTTCTTCTTTTGCTCAAGCAAAAGAAGAAAAAAGGAAGAACTTAAGTAAATGTCAACTTTTGATATGTGAAAGAGCCTATTCGATTAATTTGTATTCGTGAACTTTTTACTTAATTCCGATGTGTTGTTTCTATTTTGGACAAATTAGGTGAAGTTACGACATTTGTCACCTGAAGTCAACTTGAAGCAAGCATGAGTGTATCATCTCTTCCCATCGCAGAGCATTGCAGTATTTTTCCATTGTTTGTTTTGACCTTATAAGTAACTTTAAAGAAAAACAAAGCAGGGTTGACGAATGTTATGTTTTGAAGTACGTGTACTTACTACTTACTCCAAGTTCAATTTGGTTTGAAGATGTGAAACTACATTGACTTACATCTTGAGAATCACTAATAAGAATTTAATGCAAATTAAACCATAACACTTCGATTAAGTATCCCTCAGACACCTCAAAATTTAGGTTACAGTCCTTTCTTTAAGTCTTTCAAGTTAGTTTTCAGAGAATATATGCATTCTGTCGAACTTCGAAAATGAGGAAGAGTTCTATCATGTACCTCAAATATCTCGAACGTGTTAACGTTTCATACAGTGATATATCTCCACTCACTGCAACCCAGCAAGAGTAGATTTCTACAAAAAAGGAACGAGAAGATTCGAGTAGCATTATAAGCGGTATCCCACTTTCTCTGCTATTTTTATTTCCATCCATAAGCATTCGTGACATTTGTAGTCTTCCATGAAATATTGCTACTGTTTCTTGGCAGAGATAAATTGCGATAAGCAACGAATTTTCCATTAGAATTGAAGCAATTCATCCTAGTTTGCGTAGAAAGTAGTGACTGTATGTGAAGCCTTAATCCTCCCTTGCCTCTCTTAGTATCTGTCTGAGTGACGTTTTGCTTCGTTTTTGAAAGGAATGACTGATGAGAACGATTTCTGATTAAAGCATCTTCTTCAAGAATAGACCCTCGTGATTGTTTTTGATCTGTTGTTAACATCTCGAGAAGCATGATACGTTGAATACACTTGATAAGGCTGTAAGATGTAGGGCAAGGTAACTAGACGACGACAAGTTTGATTTTAATTACATCAATCTACAACATCTCACGAACTCATTTTCTCTTTTCTATCTTCATTTGCAAACGAAAAAGATTCTCCCAGGCGCAAACCCTTTCTTCTAATCATTAAGCTATTCTAATTTTGTTTGTTAGGATGGTTTCAATGCGTGGGTATAGGCTACAATGCACTGTATGGTGCATGGGTGCCATGAGACTACTACTGCTAGCCCATTTATAATCAGTTTACACTCGTAAACACGGCATGAGGTACACCAATCGATGAGGTAGCTGGGTTTAATTCCATTGAGGGAGATTTTAGCTGTTGCGCTCTCAAGTTCGACTAAGGAGCATGGGTGTTGTATTTTAGAGCTCGTTCGGCATAATTACGCAGATTTTTTCTTTAGATCTCTTAACAATCGAGAGTTTATAAAGTAGGAAACCGAAAGCAAAGGTTATATGGAACATTAACTGAATTCAATAAAACTTGAGAAGAAAATACGAGCGTGTGTATGTGGCGTGCTTGTGCAAAGCATCAGAGAACACAGACGACAGTAACAGTGTGTGAAATGAGTTTCAATACGTCACTGGAAATGTTTAAAATACTGTACAATTAAAAGATGGACAGAAAAAACAAAATTTGGCTCAATGTAATACAATTCTGTATCACCATTTTGCTGTGATAACTTGAGTGAAAAGAATTTGAGCAGGGAAAAGATAAGTTACAAGAGCACCTGCAACTATAATCATGGACAACACTCTACAGTAATATTTGGAGAACGATGCACCTTGAAGCAGGGAGGTGGTATGAGATGGAGTTACATCGAAAATGTTTAATTTAATTCTAGTCCTCGTTGATCTTCAGCTTGTGGAGAAAATACTATAACGAGGGATCATTTGACTTATTGGCATTGGACTCTTTTATGTGAAATCTAGGCAACCTCATCAATACGCACTCCGACCAAACAAAGGGACTTTACATAGAACAAAGCTTTATGTTTAAGTATAGTTGCCGACAGTCATGTGAAAATCAATGCTTTTAAATACAAAACGACTCTTTATTGCTACGGACCGTACTGAGAGATAATCGCAGTAGAAGAATAATACTGTTGTATGAAAATGAGCAAAAAGGAAAGACTAAATTTTACTGACTGATTTTGATCAACTCTCTCATCTACTGGCAAGTTGCAGAAGCCGTACGCACGGTTAACATGTAACAAAGACATCTACTGATTATATTTTAAAAGCTTCAAACGCATCGCAAGCCACAAATTAGCTGGCAACATAATCTACTGGCAATGGTAAGGTAATGGGTAAAATTTTACGACTTGATGATCATAGATGCATAGAGGTGTTGCACACGATGTTATCGTAATACAACACTACCCCTTTATTTGCAAACAACGGTTAAGCTTAATAAAAATCTAAGAGCAGCACGTAAAGAGAATATTGTCGGCAACTAGTAGAGGTCAAAGATATTTTGCAGATGTATCTTCAGTTAATCTCCCCCAGTTGGAGGTGGATTAATTTACGTCAGGGGTAGCTCCAGAATTTTTCCGAGAGGTTGTCGAGCTCTTCGATGGGGTGACATCACCCTAAAAACTCGACAAGGAGACGGGTTTTGGAAAGAAAGTTGAACGAAAATATTTTAAAGCGTTAAGTAAAATCGGAAAAAATGGCTTAAAATCAGGTATATTGTCGGGGCGATTGGACGAACTTTTAAGTTACATATTTTATCGTATTTTATTATATTAAGGTTCCCTGACCAAATTAGAACATTTCCCCAACGGTGATGCCAGCTTTCCCGACTGGGACCCTGGACCCCCTGCTCCACCTGACGCTACATGATACATGACTACATCTACAGCCAGGTGAGATTTAGAGTGACCAGGCCCGTAGCCAAAGAGATTGGGAGAGGAGACAGAGTATTATTAGGCAATCACAACATTTTCGTATAAGGCTCCCATATTTGCTGAAATATATGGTTTCACTAAGGGACCCCTCTGGAGAATCCAGGAGAGTTCCTCAAAGAAATTCACTACATAAATCACCTTACCGCTCCTGAATTACCAGGAGCAGATCATATTTAGTTCGTCTGGCTCTGAAGTATCCGAAATTTGAACATGTCATGTTGGTCAGCCCACACAAAATACTCTCAGTTCTTGAATTTTTTTTTAAAATGCCACATGCATGCAATCAATAAAGTGGCACGTAAATGAACGTCACCTTGCATATTTTCATCATTTTTACGATAGTAAGCACGTGGGGTAGGGCGAGGAGCAAAAACCCTTGTAAGTTTTTTATCAAGTTTAATAAATGGGCCTGGTCACTCTATGATTTGTTGGAAGGAAATCATTTTTCACGTTCTTTTAAGTGAACCAGAGATTAAGTCAAAAGAAAGAGTGCCACTTTGTACACTGCTAAAATTGACGAAAAATGGATGAACCCTTTACTTTTTTATAAAATCCCCCTCGACTCTCTGGCGAAGAGCCAAGGGGCTAAACCAAACGTGTACACCCGAAGGAGTTCTGCTCCCCAAAGGAGCTACGTTCCTAAGGGACAACTTCAACTGATGACAGAATGGATGAACCCTACAACTAATGAATCACTCCAGTTCTGAAAATTTCACTCGAATCCTGAATGTCATTCCAAGCTTTAAATATCAGCCAAACGTTTTTTTCCAGAATATGTTTTATTGTTTGAGTGATTTCACGTCAGAAAAAAATCCCATACATTAATATACTTCTGGAGTGTACAGTACACTCCACATACGCTCGTTGTAACGTGCAAAAAAGACCTTTGCATTTTACATTTAAAAATGTCAAAATCTTAAAGTTGTATATACCTGCTGATGACTATTTTGGCATGTCGTCACAGCTATTTTAACTGTTGACCAATTTAGGAACGACAGAATCTTAAAGAGCGCCATCTTTAACAATACACAGTACTCTTTTCAGCAGTACACGTCCACGGTTGCAGTTGTATCCCCAGGTTGGAAAGTGGAAGGTAAATATCATTTTTCGCAGATCATTACAAACTCAAGAAAACCCAGAGGATACACATCATAAACGTCACACTTTACAGCAGTAATTCTGAAAAACCATGGGTAGCGGCCCATACATAAGATACATGAAAATATTTAAAGGTCGAAAGATTTGCAGGAAAAATTGGAAATTTCTTGTTTTACTGTTTTGATGAATACATTATCTGATTCTTCTTGAGTTGTGCAATTAATCTTTAGATAAGTTTGTATCCTTCGGGTACAGTCGAACTCTTCCGAGAGTGTTTTTTATGTTTTGGGGGCACGAGGAGCAATGACTTAGCTAGGTAGGGACCTTTGGGTCTCAAGCCGTTCAAAGTCTAGGGATCACAGTCGCCACCCCACCCCTTCTGAAAAATTCAAATAAGTGAAAAAGCATACTGCCACCGTATGTAATATGTTCAATGAAATCGTGGGGCCATGCGCTCTCATGAAAAATAGCTACACAACTGACGAGAGTTTGAGCTAAAGCCTGGGTCCTATTGAAAACAAAAATTGATTTTTTTGGCCGATTGATAACTATTCGGATACCACACTGGAAATTTTGGTTGTAAAATGCATTTTAGAGTATAATGTATTTGTTACAGCAGTCTTTCCATTTCTTATCCAATAAACAGATAAATCAATTTCAAGTGACGTCACTTTTTGTTTATGCAGGCATTTTGTAGGCTTGTACGTGTTTTGCAGCTTACCATTATCGACAGATCGAATTGTTCCACTAACGTCACAGAGTCAAGCATTCCTCTGTTTGATGGACATTTAGCACTTCAAGCCACCAAAATAAATGCTACGAAGGATTATTCCACGGAAACATTTTGAAGCTTCACGCAGGATCACGTAATGTAGGTCAACTTAATCGAGTCCATTCCATTGCTACTATACATGTTTGTTTTCATCAACCGAGTAAAGCGCAGGTCACTCGAGCGATTTCAGATGGGATTTCGGTCCGATTTTTGTGAGTTTTACTTAAAATCTTCTCCATCCCTGGTCGGAAAGAGTCAAAAATTTGCCAACCTGTGTAAATATATGCCTTGTATCAGAAGACTACGAAAATGAAATGTAAACTAATTATTTCGTGACGTCACATCGGCAGACAGCATTTATCGGATACGCGTGCAAAAATCGGATTAATTTTGGACAAATACCGCTCTGTTGAGCGGTATAAGTTTTGTAACGGTAGCAGAACAGTTTAGTTCGTGAGACAAACTAGGATTCAGTTATCGATATAGCGTGACCATACTTAGAACAAAGTCTGAATTAGGCTTTTCACGGTTCCGTCACTGGTTGGCACTGGTTGGCACTGGTTGGTATATAGCATGTGCAAGAACACATGCGTGTATGTTCGGTGTTGCGCGTGTAAACGCTTGTGCGATTGCACGCAGAAAGTAGACGAATTGGAATCTGCTTACAAACTCGTTTAGCGACACGCAGTGACGTCTTTGTTTGAAAACAGTTATGAGTCTATAAAATACTACTAATACTATAGACTCGTTCACTTTTTTGCAAACAAAGACGTCACTGCGTGTCCGTAAGAGTTTGTAAGGAGCGCTTACACTGTCGTCAGCATATAGGCTAGGCTAACACTCATGTACGGTAACAGGTGCTAATATCCTATCAGTAAGTTGTTGCCACCGTCTGTGGAAGAAAAGGCTTAGCAAGATGGCCGTCTGCTTGCTATTGCGTGTAAAAGTTTAAACTTGCTCAAGTGGCACGGTGTTGACAGATTGTGTGATAAACTTGTAATATTTTAGAAAGAATGCAAGCTCGGGTCATATTCAGCAAAAAGAATGAAGGATTGTGAGGATTTTGACATTGTTCTTCAATTGATGTTTGTATTTTGTCCGAAATGTTTCAGATTCATCATCAAATTGGGTAAATTTTAGTTGTTTGAACGGTGGCGACCGTATTGATCACGTGATCCTGTGTCCATGTGTATAAGTCCGTGGTGTAACCGCATTTCGAATGGTGCGTCGAGACGCGATGACTGCTTAACATTCGCAATAGCACGGTCACTGAACAGTACGCAGAGTAGGCACGCTTATTACTGACTGTGTTCTGTAGAACGCGTCGAACGCGTCCTTTTGACACAAAAACAAAAAGCCGCATGAAGGGAAGCTAACATACGCGCGCACACATGCATGCGTACATGTTGGCCAATGATATGCCAATGTAAACGGTCCCTCAAGTTTCAAGCCAAAAGATTGTCACAACGTAAGTAGTCACAAAATTGTTTCTTTCGAAATGGCAAATTTTAGTGATGTACCGATATTGAAAGTAGCCGATATAACCGATACCGATATTTTACTTCTCAACATCGGCGGATACCAATCCGATACCAATATTTGGAAATAAGCATTCGGAAACTGCCAATAGGCTGCGGGTCACCACAATAAAGTGTCGTTTCATCTTGATTAGGTAAAATATTGGAACTTGCAAAAAGTGTCCCATTTTCATGACATGTGGAACGATTAATATCGTCAGTAGTTAATATCGGCATTTAAGGTAACTTTTACTGATACCATCTAGGATGAAAATGGGGAATATCGGCCGATACCGATAGTGAATACCGATAATCATTCCAACACTAATAGCAATCAGTCGTGTCGTCCACATGATTATTAGGGAGCTTTCGATTTCAGCACGGTAGACAAAGAGGACGGAACGCACCTCAAAAAAACTGGACTGCGCATGAAGCAGAAGCGAGCATCACTCCGTCGTATAGATTTTCAGAACGATCATCAACCGATTTAACGTTCGGTCTAGAACATGGCTCAACTTTGGGGTCGCGACCGCAATTGGGGTCGCAAAGCACCTATCGTGGGGTCGCGAACTAGTTCGAAAATATTTGAAAATTTGTCACTCCGTAATGAAAAATAGTAAATATCACTTATCCAGCAATTCTATATTGCTAGAGACGACAGAGTAACTAAACACGTTGCTCTCGCGACTTCGTGAAGTCAAATGCAATCACTAGAAATAGTAAGTGCGGAGGTGAATTTATGATTCTTTTTTGGGGTTATGTTAATTGGCAGTGGCACACCCAAGGGGGACTCAATGCCCCCCGAAGGATCGTCAGTGTTTTTCTTTTTTTAGATAAAAATGTATTTAAGCTATAGTTTTTAACAGAGGTAAAAGTTCCGGACGATTTCTTCTTTTCTAGAACGTAACAAAGTAACAATCAAAAAGTGAACAAATTTTATCAGACTTTTGTACAGCCGAAAACTCAAAAAGGGTCCAAATGCCTATTATAAGTTAATGCATGGCCCATATATTCTTAATGCATGGCCCATATATTCCGTTGGAAAACATTTCATAATAAAACTGTCACTGCCAATTTTGACCATATTTTGACAATCAGCCAATAATTTTAAGGAGATGGGTTTTTCATCCAAGAAAAATTCACAATATTATTTCTGGAACTTACTTGCGGAACCTGGGAAGGGCTTTTTCTGGTGATCTAGGGGGTATTTTTATCCAAAGATTTTCTTGTACGCTCCACGCCAACTGACGGTGCCGCTGCGCTTAGATAGTCTTCCCACAATTCTCAGCCGCCCCCATAGTCCACAATTATGGGTGCGCCGCTGTTAACTGGGGTCGCGATCTGATACTGCTATACCTTAAATGGGGTCGCCCTCCAGAAAAGGTTGGGAAACCCTGGTCTAGAAACAGGACGGTACAGAGGGGTTGCCATGGTAATTTCCCTCGTCCATACGTTTGCAATTTGCAAGCTAGCTGCATACAAACATACATCATTTTGTTCATGTGGCATGCAATCTGCTTACAAAATGGACGGGACAACAACAGTGCATAGCAGTTGAGCCATTTTTGTACGAATGAGTCTGCGCTAAGATAAGGGAATTAGCTGTCTTGAGATAGAAACTTTCACAATTTTGTAAACCCTGCTTATTTTGTGTGTGGCTTGATTTCTGAATTGGACATTTTAATAAACCCTAGAAAGTTCTGATGACAATAAAAAACGATGGCGTCTCTAATCTTGTTCGACATTATCACAAGTTAGCGATGAGTGTGAATGCTAACAAAGCATTGCAACTTAGTTAATAAATGAGCGCGTCATTATAAAGTATCGGCTATATTTCATTCATTGAATAAAAAGGAGGGGTACGTCAGGACTTACCAGGGGGGGGGGAGCTTCCGAAGGGGTGTAATCATCCCCAAATCCCTTCAATATTTACGAGCTGCAATAATGGTGGCGAAATTAAAACCTTCAGCCCACTTCTTGCCGAAAATCAGTGGCTTCATATTGCAGAAATTTAACTTATTTGGGTGAAAAGCCAGTTCAGAGTTACCGTTTTGTTCTTAAGGTCAAAGGTTTTAAGGGCATGCGTTCTTCCAATGAGTAAACGCTACTATAGCAGCGCATAGCGCACAATGCACAAGCAGGGAGTTCGAAAAGGCTCCCTGATACAAGCCTAAGAACAGCTTGTGACTCTTAATTGCGCTCTATACCCCAATGACCTGAAGAGACTGCACATGCACAGTTAAAACTCTGAACTGGCTTATTACTGAAGGAAATTTATTTTTTAATTAAGAAACTGCCTTCTTTGAGAGTAAAAACAAGTAAGTCGGAGTGGCTACCCGTCAGTCATTGTACCCATTGTTACCCGTATTTTGTTGGTCTTTTCTCTACTACGTAAGCTAGATACTAAGAATATCTACAAAACACACCCCTGCGGCAGGGGTTTACCCACTTTTATTAAGTACAGCATGTGAAATGCATATGCACGATGTATAGTAAAACGTTGGCAAGATACTTTAAAACGATTACCAGTATGCAATTTTCGTACTCCGAGTCAAGCTGAAATTGCTTATAGAAGTTTTACGGGTGATGGAAAGAGATTATGTACTATGTACGGATATTGGCAAGTTGTGTACACCTTTGTTAGGAAATTTCCGTTTGAGAGATGCAGATTACATAGTTTTAGCACCAAAAACGTTAGTTTGCCTTTACAGTTTCATCCCATTTTTGCCAAGGATAGTCTACATACGCTTTGGTTGTTTCAAGTATTTCTTCGATATTTCGGGGAAAAACCAACATTCAGTAGCAGGACAAGAATTTACAAGCTAACTTGTCTTATTCTCCTTTGACCATTTTAACTATGCCTTTAAAAGACGACTGGACAGCTTTTGGTCAAATTAACCGGGTTTATTTAGAAAAGACTGTTAGCTAATTTGAATGATTTCAAAATCGTTGAAGATTGAACTGTATTGAATGTTATTTATGGAGTGATGAAATGGCCATTCGCCAACAACATCGAAGTTGATGTGATGTGATGGCTATCTCACTTAAATATTTTTTAGCCTATACAAAATTTACATCATTTCTATTACCAGTAATAAGAGTTATTCAGACTTCTAATTCATGTCCATTCAAAAAAATTTTGCTTCTTTCCTGCCCATACACACACAACGAAGTTTGTCAAATGACGTAAAATTTTCCTGATAATTAAAAATGTACATACTAGACTACGATTTACTAATAGCTGGAGCTATATGTATTTTAGTAGTTTAAGTATACCTATATAACTCTTATGTTTGTTCGTCGGTTCTAGAGGCCAACAAACTTGTCGTCCTTACCCTTCAACTGATTAAACAATGCGAACGGTATAGCAGTTTGCTCAAACAATTATAAATCTGGTTGAAACTTCCAACTCATTTGCCACATCTCAATGTGTAATAAGCAAAATAGAACGTTTTGATGGCGCTCCTCTTTTTTGTGCTCGACTGGCTAAAAGAATTTGAAATCATGCCTGCTAGAGGTTTATGTGTCCCCATGGTTGCGCGCCTAGCACTATTAACCCATGGATTTAACTGCGCCGCGAGGAGCATGCGAAAATTTTCTGTCTTATTGTTTGTTTATAAAGACATTTAAGCTTCGT
>WURT03173163.1:0-10428 GCA_009936505.3 Holothuria glaberrima | reverse complement strand
GATCCCCGGCCTGGTCAAAGTAAGGTGGGTTTTTCATCCAAGAGCAACCTACGGTTTCCCATCTGAACCGGCTTTTCAAATTCAAAAGAGACCAACTTTGATCTGAACTGTTGAGTTGGTTAGCCACCCGACGTGAAGTTGTAATTCATAAGCCATATGGAATGTTTCCACATACGTGGTCGCTTAGCGTCGTAAAGCAAGTGCCCTCCAAGGCCTCAAAGTTCCGCACTGACAAAGTCCACCAGAGATCGTTATCAGCAATTGGCATGCAGCTGCTTTCAGCTACACAAATCTGTGGGCAAGCTATGTTGCTCCAGGGAGGCCCTAACACCTCCCTGGTTGCTCATGTTGGCGCAGGGAGGTGTTGGTTGGCGCACCTGAGTTGGCGCACCACTAATTCTAAATAATTCCTCCCTTAAAATTATTAACCTAAAATATGAGTCCCTTACACATTGTGAGTACCAATAAAAAATCATGGTACTGAAAGGACGTACAAGATTTGTGATGTGGATACTTCATCAAATATATTGATACTCAGCAAAATGAATGAAATGGAAGTGCATGGAGGGTTGCAGATTTTGAGTTACTCGATAGCCGTCTGATATGGGCAGGTGCGTTGGAGGTCAATATTTCTGGGAGGGCAGGGTCAATTTTTGCCCAAGTATTATATTTTGAATCACGTTCCCCGGAGAGGTTTCATACTACAGCACTGGTTGTACTAGTTTTGTTTAATCATGTTGATCAAATAATTGGTCAATTTCCTGACTTTGCTTTTCCCCTAGACAAAACACTGTTTTCAAAACTATACAAATCTGAGGGCAAGGCTATGTTGCTCATGTTGGCGCACCTCATGTTGGCGCACCACTAATTCTAAATAATTCCTTCCCCAAAATTATTTACCTAAAATATGAGTCCCTTACGCATTGTGAGTATCAGTAAAAATCATGATACTCAAAGAACGTGGGGCGTTTTAGCCTTGTTAGTTTGTGTTCTCTCTTTCTTTATTCTTTTTGCCCATTGAGCAGTGGTGCACACGCATATGGAGGTGGGGAGAGCCCGTGAATGGTTTTAACCAGAGCCGTATATTACTGCTCTGATTTTAACAGCACACTATCCAATCGGCGCCATCTTCACTTGGTGCGTAACATTTTCTTTAGCCACTCTGAGACCTTCCGTATTGGCAGGAAATGGATGACACTGTCCGGACTTGTAAGACGGATCTATATTAGGCTTCATTTATTTTTGTTTGGAGATTTGATCTTTAAAAAAAGGATAAGTTAAATTTTCGCCCCAACATTAATTTTAGGCAGGAAAAACACTACAGTTCTTCGGATGGTGCATGTAGGCTGGCCCATAAGAACATATGTGGAGATAGGAAGCCATGTAGGGACTTCAGGCATAAATTTATTTGTAGGTTTTTGTTATCATTATTTGCTTTACATACCAGCAAGGTACATCCTGACTCTAGGGTCGTGTAGTTGGTGGGCCGTGCATGGAACTGGGGAATCACGTCCCCTAGTTGTTTAAATGAGGACCCTTCAGAAGTTCAACTTTAATTATGCATCTGTGGTCGATAGAATCGAAGCTTACAAACATTGAAACTTGAAACGAATTAAGCCTACAAATGTATGAAGAAATGTTGAGTCCCCCTACTTCCCGCTTTTACTCAAATAAACCGTTGAAGATGGCAATTCACTCAATCCCCACGAATCATTGTGTAACTTTCTTGCGGGGTAATTTCCAAATTTTTTGCTAAATAACGATGGGACAGAGCACATATTCCATCATCGCCATCACCGCCACGGCTGCCGCCGCTGCCATCACCACCACCATCATCATTATTATTATTGAACTTGGGCCTTATATGAGGGTTATTACAGCACTAGACGTATAGACGGATAATTCCTTGTCTAAATGTTCTATGAAAATGCTCAACAAAAGAATTCCTGCGCCCTCCACTGCTCCACCTGTATACAAAAATAGTCTTATCATCAGACTATTCCGTACATGAATATCGCGTGGAATATCTTACTGTCACTTTCCGCGCGACATTTTCAAGAAATATTAACTGTTCCAAACCCATTCCAAATCCCTCTCTAAATCCATTTTCCAACCAACTACCTGCACTCTTTACTTTATACTCGACCGACCGTTAATTCGGGCTGCGACTTAAAAATGATAGATTATGATATTCGTGGCCAGCCCACTGTGAATCGAATGATATTTGTAGAAGGTTGACAGGCTAATCCTCATAGTTTGGTAAATGCTGCTGTTCCCGGCTTTGGTAACGGACCCCATGGGTCGTTTCCCTGGAACCCACCAGCCTAGTATGGTGGACCCTGGATTGTATGTTTGCAGTGGGGCTAGCACTCATAATAGCGTCTTTACAATTTGCATTGCAAATTTTCGGTCAACAACATTTTGCAATCATCGTTAGCGACATGGGTGTAGGAAGATGTTTGAGACTGGGGTAAGGGCTGAAACTTGTTTCGGATCGCCTTCCTGGAGGAGGGGTCTTAGAGGAGGGGGTGTCCACCTCCCCCTTTGGAAAAGTTTTGGATTTTTGAGGGAACTCAGATGCAATTTGGTGCATCATTTTGGATGAATTTTAAGGTTAATTACTGCAAATATTTGACAGTTTCAAAAGAAAAGACAAATAAGGGGTTTTTGTCCTTAAAAGTGGGGGGGGGGGCTGAAGCATACTTCCGTCCCCTACAAATTTCTTTGGGGGCTAGAGCCACAAAGACACAGGATTTTCATTGGAAATGGTCCAGAATAGCCACAAAGGAGATCTACATTAGCGCTGAGGATTGACCCAGACCCTCACTCCTGGCGTCGTGCCTTCGAAACTTGTGTTGACATTCTTCTACGATGCAGCCTCCTGGTTGATATCGTTGGCTCCTGGTAATTTTTTTCTGCGGACTCACTTGGTCATGTATGAAACAGTTAACTATAATATCATATCCTTGATTTGAGAAACGATACCTGAGCCACAAATTTGATCGTTCTCAGGAAAGTGCACTGTCACTCACAGGCGCGGGTCTAAGATTTTCCAAAAATAACGGCTCCTTTTGTCGAGGGCCTAGGTTTTTAAATGGCGGCCGGGCCACATCCATACCTCGAGGCGATCCGATCCGGCCCGCGAACAAATTGTGGTCTAAAACAAAATACGAGGTTTCTTTCCGAGATATATTTTGATGCTGACAGAATAATTATTTTTGTTTCTTTGTATGACTAAATGTGTTGAAAACGTTATTTTCGACACACTTGGTGCGCATCTGTCATTAGCAGTTACTTCACCATTAACTAATAAAGGACAGCTTCAGTGCAGTGACTTTTCTAAACCAGTAACGTGGCCAGGGACACCCTAACACCCATCTTGGTAAAATTGACAACAGTTAGAAAATAGGGGGCCTACAGTGTGTAGGAATCGGTAAAGCTATACTGCTTTTGAACAATTACTGTACTTTCAGATAAAAAGAAATTGACGAATAGGCAAATTGGAAAATCAAAGAAGAGGGGAAAAGTGTATTGTTAAGGTGACCTGCATATCTTTCTGTGTTTGTTCTTTTCATTTCCCCAACTCAAAATCGTCCCAAACTACCAAATGTCCGTCCGCATGCTTTTCCATTAAAGTTCATTCTAGTGATGGTGAGGTAAGGAGAAAAGCCACGTAGACCAAGTTGCACGGGCTTACGAATTTCGAGTGACGTATGCCTCTTGGTAGAAGAAAATATGGTCCTGAAACGTAGCCTCTTATTTGCCTTACGTGCTGTATCTAAATCATGAGATCTCGATGATATTTAGATACATCTTACAAGGCTTGGCACAAGTCATTTCCAACGATCTGGGAGATATTTTAGCAACTGCATTCTTGGTACACTTCATACCAACCGATGGTGACGCTACGAGTGTCATGATTAAGTCCCTCGTCCCCACCCAAACATTCACTTCAAGGTGAATGTTCACCACCGAATCTGGCATAAGTTAATGGTCAAATTGTGATACTTGCGACCATATGTTTTGTTTGCCTCAAATTTAAGTTACGAAAATGTACGTATATGTTTCAGACATGCAATGTTTTGCTAATATATTTGAGCTTCTGGGGTTCCACGGGAGCGTTGCCTTGGACCCTACTAGGGGCTCTTCGAAGTGGGGCTTCTAGACACCACTATGTTTGGTGAGAGGCTTCGCCTTCTCATTGCGTCATTTAGTCATTTGAAAATGGGACTTCCCCCCTCTGGAACAAACTTACTTGTCTGTTGGTGGCCCGCGAAATTTACATGATGAAAAATATGCCCACTCAACGAAAACAATTAAGAACCCCTGGTCTAGGGCAAAGTTGGAACTTTCGAGCGTCAAGTATACAGAGGCTCGATGGGAAGGGGGTCGTTCAGGAAAAAGTGAAGTTGGACACTGCTAAATGGTATTCCCGGCCCCTGGCAATCAAGACAAAGCAAACATCATTTTTGTGCATCTCCGCGGTATACTATGAACTGTGAGCACTTTAATTCGGAATAAGCCTACTAGCAGGCTTTTAATCGTGCACCAAGATGGCAAAGACACAGGAAGTTAAAATTTTGTGACATCAAATATTGTTAGATGCAATTTTCTGACCATTATTATGCAGTGTGACCAGTCCTGCTATTAAGGTTATACATCCAGCAAGTATGTTCGGCCAAAATTGCTGTGAAAGGAGGTGGTGAGTTCTACCGCACAAAACTTTTGACATTTAGCATGATCACACTAAGAATATCGGTTAATTATTAGGGTAAACCGGGTGGGTATTAGTAGGTTCAGGTTGTAAAACTACCCTACGGTCATCATGAAGGGAGTAATTATATAAAATTTTCTCAACCTTGGTCACAAAATTATGACCTATAGTCACCAAACATTTTTCCACTGTCTAGAACATCCATGCCTAACTGTATCTAAGCATTCTATCTGAAAGAGACGTTCAAGCACGTTTCAGTAAGTGGAAGTTTGAGTCCGAAAACAGAATTTAACAGTTTAAGGGATGTCAGGATGTGCTTTTTATGTGTTGGCACGGGCGTAGGAAGCGGGGGGCTGGGGGCTCCAGCCCCCAGCAAAATTTGTAGGGGGCGGAAGTATGCTTCAGCCCCCCACTTTCCAAGGACAAAAACCCCCTATTTGTCTTTTCTGTTGAAAATGTTAGATATTTGCAGTAGTTTGCCTTAAAATTTGTCCAAAATGATGCACCAAATTGCATCTAAGGTCCCTAAAAGCCAAACTTTTTCCAAGACATGTCAAATATTTGCAGGAATTTACATTAAAATTCATCAAAAATTATGTACCAAATTGCATCTGAGGCCCCTCAAAAATCCAAAACTTTTCCAAGAAATGCAGGGCCGTAGCGAGCGAGGGGGTGTGGGGGTGTTACCCCCCCCAATATTTGGTCGCCGTCGGAAAATTTTCGGTCTGTCGGAAAAAAGGGAGAGGGGAAGGAAAAGAGGAGAGGAGGAAAAAAAGAGGGAAGAAGGGAAAGGTTAGGGGAGGAAGTGAAAGGGAAGACGGAGAACGGAACGCGCGGCCAGTCTGTTATCGGTTATTTCGATTTTCGGCTCTTCATCTAATTGGCCCATTCAAGTTGAAGGCCCTTCGGAAAATTCACCATGCATGTGACGGCCGTATCAACGACTGTCGGTTTAATTGGACGAGTGACCGAGTCCGTAGGCAACTCGAGGAAAGAATGGGAATTTAAGGCTTCCGAATAGGCGCGCTATTTCGGTTCATATGACCAGTGTTTTAGCCAGCCCTATTTGTGCGACAATGGCGCATAAACGGCGGTAAATGTCGCACAAAAAATATGACAAGCAAATTCTACGCGGGTGTAAATTTTGACAGAATCAGCTTCACCAGAATAATTTTGCCAGTTCCTTGCTGTCAGCATATCATATTTGTCTGCTTTAATTGCGACAGGACTTCCTAATTCACAAGCCTTTATTTTAACCTCCGAGCCCCACTCCCCTACATGGGCGTCACCAGACATGTTTAAAGGGGTCGTATTTTGCGTGAAGAAAGAAGTTATTATTGCGTTAGCGGCAACGCTCGCGCTACGCGCGAACACTGTAGCGAAGCCCCAGTGGGGGTCCAGGGGGGAACCCCCGGAAGCTCTGAGGAGTTAGGCATTTCAAATGCCAATAATGCGGTGAAAATATCGTAAATATTGCTAGTTTGATAATGCCAAAAATATAATTTCATATAAGAGCAAAACGTGAACCCATGGATGGGCATCAAAGAGGAAGCTTGTAAGTCTTAAAATGACAATGGCACCAGAACGTTTTCTTTTTTTAAGTTGGGGGCCTATCATGGGATCCATGCAAGGGCGGTGCCAGGGTAATCCTGATACGGGGAGGCAAAACATTGAGTGAGTGATCGCTGTTCTGGGGAGGGGTGTCCCCCTCTCCTTTGAGAAATTTTTGGTAATTTAAGGCTGCTTAGATGCAAAATGGTGCTTTCCTTGATGTATTTTTTGAACTGATCATATATGGCTGGAAAATGTTCATAATGTAGTGAATTCTAATTTTTGATAGGGTAAAAGAGGGCCGTGCTGGGGGGTACAAGGGGGAGGGGTGTACCCCTGCCCTTTGAGAAAATTTAAGTAATTAAAGGTTGTCTGGATGCAAAATAGTGCTGTCATTGGGATAGTTTTGGAACTGTTCATATCCTGGAAAATCTTCATAATTTAGTGAATTCTAATTTTTGGTTGGGTGAAGAGGACAGAAGCCTTTGTTGTTTAAGAGAAGGGTATTTTGTCAACCTCCTTAAGCCCCTCGTGGATACGTGCGGCCTACAACTTTCTATTCGGGGAAAGTTTTTACGCAAAAATACGTGCGTGGAGTCCACAGAAACATTCTTGAACTATTACGAAACTTTTCCTTGCTTCATTTGTGCTTAATAAAAGGGTATCTTTAGGCTGCAAACACTGGAATATGGCCTCCTGGAAGCTCTGGATTAATTGTGTGGATCAGATATCTGGATATAGGTCTAGCCCACCCCTCATCTTTTCTTCCTCTTTCTCTTTCGCTTCCTCCTTTCTTCTCTTTCGCTTTCTCCTTTTCTTCTTTTACCCTCTTCTTTTCCTTCTCTTTTCCCCTTTATTTGCAAATTATAGGGGGATTCCCCTGCCCCCTTGCGGCGCCTCCCCTGGCTTCATGGGCTCGGTGAAGGGAACCAAATTGTAGGATCTACAAGCAAAGGATTGCCTGGACAAAACCGTCGAAAGCTCGTGGAATATACTAGAATATTCAAGATTAAGGCGATAAAAATAGCTAACCTCAAACAACAAATCATAGAAAAGTTATAAGCAAATTGAACTCTGCGCGGCATTGAAAATTACACCTTCGCTTCGCTTCTTATTGACCTTTTTCGCAACTTACCGACATCAAAAATTGGGGGTTCTGGAAGAGTTTTGTTTTCGGAGGGGGGTTAGCCTGCAAAATTGTGCTACTAGTCGAGGATCCACATGCTCAAAAGCCACCTAAAAAAGGTTGAACCTGACATGTAATGCTATACTTTTTGTTTGTGTATTTTCTGCTGATTCATACCTTAAGGTTAGCTGATTAAGTGGTCTGTCAGAAATGTTGCAAAAAAAAAGTTATGGCCATTTGTATAGATGCTCCTCTTTACATCATGATTGAAAAATGTGAACGAATATGAATCCACAAAATCGTAAAGTATGTCCTGAATGGTGGTAATAAATCACCATAATACATAAAATACATGCCCTAACAAGAAACATGAGTTGATTAAGTATTATTATTGATAAGTATTATTTACTCCATCATCATCCAGATAGTGCCGAATTAGGGCAACTTGAAAAGATATTAGGTTGGCCATTTCATTATTCAGCATAATAATGAACTGCACATTCGTTCATCCAATAAACTTTAGCCTAGTGATTAGGTGTTTCATATCAACAAAACATGTCTACACCTACTGTTTATTATAAGTATGTTTCTCTCTGTGGTGTATTCATTTATGAATGAAACCACCCACCCACTGTCAATTTTAAGTTATTTTCCTTCACATAATATAGTCCGGGCCATTTAGTAGACTTTTGGGGGTTTGCATTTTTTCTTTGTTGTATTTGGTTAAAGTTTGATATGATGTAGAGTACACATCAGTACATCACACAATCAGAAAAGTATGTGATCCATTTTTTTTTCACGTGTAAGGGGGTAGCCAGCCACATTTTGATCATTTTGGCTGATTTAGCACAAAAAAGACTCTTTTACTCCTAAATGTGGGGTCTAAAACTATTTTAGGAGTAAAAGTGGTAAAATTGATAGTCTCTCCTGCAATATCCTAAAAGTTTTCCCCAAAAATATTGATCTATTCTTTTATTTTTTTGTAGTGACCTGTCGAATATGGCCCTTTTCGGCGAAAACGGCAATTTTGGTAGTTTTAGGACCTAGGGCCTCTTATGAGTACCAGATTCTCTAAAATTATGTATCCCCGCGACCTTACCTTTTGTTTATGGGTAACTTGCATGAAGAAAATTTCGACTCCCAAATTCAAGCCTACATGAAATAGGTTGTACTGAAAATTCGCAATTTCTTCGTTTTACGTTGGAAATTTTGGCATCTGGGATCATTTTTAGTGAAAAATAAGAGTTTAAGTGCATTTTGTGTGCCACAAGATGCTCCTATCTTCATGAAAATCTGCAGACTTATGCCTCAGTAGTACACAGAAAGAATTTCGACCCGCAAGTTGGAATGGACATGAAATAACTGACCCCCAGATATCAAGATTTCTTCATTTTTCCGAGAAAAATATGAGTTTGTGGCATTTTTGAGCAGTCGTTCCTCTATAAGTGTCATACAAGATTCTCTCATCTCAGTGATAAAGTGGGCAGCTTAGTGCCTTAGCAGTGCACAGAAAGGATTTTGACTCTCAAAGGAGATCGGGCGTGAAATTACGGAAAGTTACCCAAATTCTGCGATTTCTTCATTTTTCGTATTAATAAAAATATGGGTTATATGGGGCACTTTTGGGCATTAATATCCCTATTAGCATCGTACCAGATGATCCCTTCTTCCTGAAATCTGTAGCCTAGTACCAAAACAGTACAAAGAAAGAATTTAGACTCACAACTAAACACGGACATGAAAAACAGGAAACCCAAATTATGCGATTTCTCCATTTTTTCTTGAAAATATGGGTTTAGGGGCACTTTTGAGCCATAATATCTTCATAAGTATCATACAATATACTCTCATCTTTGTTGTGTGGGCAGCCCGATGCCTTATTAGTGCACAGAAAGAATTTTGACTTTCAAATGAGAATGGGTATGAAATAACGGACCCCCAAATATTGCAATTTCCTCATTTGTCCTTGAAAATTATGGGTTTAGGGGCACTTTTGGGCATTAATATCCCTATTAGTATAATACCAGATGCTCCATTCTTCCTGGAATCTGTTGCCAATCTACTTGGTGATACCAAAGAATATTTGGCACAAAATTTTTCCGATGGTTTAAAGGGACTACAGATAACATAGCATGTCTTCAAATTGCTTCAAAGGCCGTTTCCGTGTCATTTCTAATGTTTTATCGGTAGGCTTCCTGTAAAATCGCCTACTTAAACTCTGCCTGCTGACTACTTATTTAATGATTCGGGACAGTTTTTGAATGAAATGTGTTGCTGACATTCTAATCTACCTGGTGATAACAAAGAATATTTGGCACAAAATTTTTCCGATGGTTTAACAGGAGAAAATACCTTATATTTTTTACCATTTGTCCCCAAATTAAACTTAGATGAAACAATTGGGTTATCAAACCTACTTTTACCGGTGTCTATTTAAACACACACCAGCAATACCATCCAATAATTTTCATTAAAATTACGAATTATTATTCCTTAGTATTTCTACAACACTCTGTCCAGGTTACCAGTATTTGCACTTCTACGCCCACGCACGCACGCACTTCGTTCGGTCATGTGACCTTATTCAAAGGGTACTTGTGCGCTCTTTTTTGCCTGCTCGTTTTGCCTGCTAGATTCATGCAGGTTGTAGTAACAGTACTGAGCAGGGCTGGAGGACTCGAGTCCGGACTCGACCTCAAGTCCGGACTTAAGTCCACTTTTTTGGACTCGGACATGGACTTGGACTTGGACTCGGGATCTCTGGACTTGGACTTTGGCTTGGACTTGAAGTTGAGTCCATTAAGTCCAGCCTTTTCCTTCATAAATTTTTTTTAATTTCATAATCCACCCAAAAGCAACAGCACTCTAAATGTACTAGGGCTTCATTTTCCTTGATATAGCCTACTGTAATTATGACAGAAGTCCTACTGTACTGTAGGTGAGGGAGTAAGAGAATCGTAATACCTGCAGCTGTACCATAAAAAGATATTAGTTTAATGTGATCAGTTCCTTATCAGCATCTTCACAACCTGCGATA
>WURT03173152.1:0-10428 GCA_009936505.3 Holothuria glaberrima | reverse complement strand
AGGTTAAAACTTCAGAGCCCCCGGGGCGCCCCCCTGGCCCCCCACAGGGGGCCCTAAGGCGGCCCCGAACCCCCCCCCCCCCCGTTAAAGCTCGCTCCCGTTAAAGCTCGCTCTTTGCGCTCGATTTCGCGCTACGGGCGAAAATCTTTTTGCGCCCAACAGTTTCTTTTGCTCCCCATTTGGGCCTCGCTTTTAAAATCCTGGAGCCGCCACTGACGATAATTAAATTTTATATAACGTCATGCACTGAAAGTACAAATTTTCGGATCACTTAATGGTTTAACGAGGTGCATTGTTCATCGTACACTGTAATTTTTATGAGAACCCAAGTCACCTTTGAATGATAGTTCTTCGTTTCATTGTTCCTACATTAAAAACTTCTGTCAGTCTCTGATTTGCCTTGAGTTGATTCTCCTTCGGAGATTATGAAGAGATAAGCAGTTTAGATGGCCTCGAGTTGCATAAAGTATCTTTCAAGTGCCGTAAGGGTTCTAGATAGGTCTGTCATGAACCAAATGTATTTTACGTCTGTGTTACTCTGCCTTACTTCAACCTCCTTAATCAAAGTTTGCAGGAGAGCAGTCGTTATCGTCTTTTATGGAGTATAAAACTGTTGCTAGTTTTGTGGATGGCTGGGTGTTTTAAAGGCGTACTACGTAGATTCATCATCATCGTGACCAATGCCGTCTCTGTTGCCGTCGTCGCTATTTCCTCCACGAATAATAGCTGTCAAGAACCTCCATCTATGTTGATTTTGACCTTTTCTACTATCTCATGATAGGAATTTAGACCTGTCCACTCCTTTAAATTTCCAATCATGTTCAGTCTAGGCCTCTCACGACTGCGTCTAGAATCCACTTGTTCATCCAACATACTATTACATCTTACCATAAAATAAGCTATTCTGTTCAATGAGTGGATGTTTAAGGACAAGGCCTTTCCATTGCTTGCACTACAGCTGTAATTTGATGTTTTATCAATGGGAAGATCGTCGAACAAAAACAGTGTTTCTCTACGCCCCAACTGACAAATCATAGTCACTTTAGGAGACACGTATCTGTCAAAATAAAAAAAATTGTTCTAATCCTCATTATTAACCTGATCAATGATTGAAGTTTTCCATTTACTTTATTTCAATTGTAAGAGTTTTTCGTGGAGTGAAAATGAAAAACATAGCCTTCATGATAACGAAGTTGTTTTATTCTAACTTATAATTTTGCTTCACCATGCTGTAATGACTATATGCTAAAAAGTTTATTTCCACGTCCCATCATTCTATTGCCTACGCGGGGCATATAATGTTACCAACTCTATGGCCTAGGACCGTTGCAAGTGCAAGAAGTTATAAATATATCTTGGAGGAGATGTTTTTGTCAATTAATTGCGTCTTCAAGAAAACTGCTTCACATGATCATATGGTAGTATCAGATGATATTTTTAGCTATGTAAATTCATCACGCGTAGGAAAAGTATGCTTACTTCAGATGTTCTCAGGTTACCTTTACCGTTTACAGCCAAATCTGGAATAAGGTCTGTCTGCTTATAACTAACAAGTAGACGTTCTGTTTTTCGTCACCTTCTTTCCCTTTCGACATAGCTTGTAACGTTATAAGGAAGAAGGTGTGCATCTAGCATATAGAGTTGTGGCATGTGTCAACGCGTTTATCACCCATACATACACGGACAGAGGTAGCATTACAAAGAATCGTGACCAGAACATCAGCAAACGTCATATAAAATGTCTGTCCCGTAATTGGAAGTTATAATCTTGTCTTCCGGTGGCATCTCCTCTGATAAAAAATGTTCCTGATGCAGCTGTTCATATATCAACAAGTCCTTCGAGAGATCATCTGGGTGAGATAGACTGTATTCCTATGGCCACAGCGGCAAGAGGGATTTGAGGTAATGGAGAAATGACAATAAAATTGCACTGATGTAAATTTGGCCTGAGATTATAATTACAATTCATTCTCTAGTGGGCATGGATAGCTTTGGCTTGGAATATCAAGCCGCCAAGTAATATGATATTTGAGCACGTGTTTACGTTACCGCTTCCCTTGTGTTCTCGTAGGAATCGGAATAAACGTTTGAAACAGGGTGTCAAAGGATTAAGAGGCAATAATCCGTCAGTTGACAAAAAGCTGACAAAACTAAAATAAAGTAGTGTTTGGAGTGAGTTTTATCTTGTTATTATTACGTGTAACTTGAGTTATATCAACTACCAGCCTTTTCAAAGTTGATAAAAGGTTTATCCTTGTGTAATCGTGGATAGATTCCCATTAGACTCGAAGTAGACAACGATTTTTACAACCGAAATAAGAAAGTTTATATAAACCTGTTATGTAAGAAATGCATTTCTAACTATTAAGATATTTGACTGTATATATCAAAATTAAATTTCTAAAATCTCCTCCATTTACAAAAGAGTCATTGACTTAGTAGGTTTACCATGATATTACCAATATTTTGTCTCGAATTGAATCAAAAGTCTCAAAACATTCCCTTGAGGTTTTTTTAGAACTTTAAGAGCAAGCTCTTTCAACTTTGGAAATACACGTAATAACATTCTTGTAAACATTAGAGTAGATGCTGGCTTAAGTAGTAAGACAATAAAAATATTTTTGAGTTGATTCGCACGGGAACTTTTTATCTTTTTAAAGTAAATAAAATAATATCTATCTTTTAAGGTTAATAAAATAATATTCATTTCACTGCAAGCCAATTAAAGCTCTCCCTTCAAATATAGAGCTACTGGATCATTTCAGAAGTTATTATTAGGCTTTACTCCTCAATAGGAAAACCTTACATTGGCTCAGTTTATTGGGTTTGGATTTCTAAGCATCGTTAAAAACGGTACAAAAGCTGATTTCTGTGATGTACTATTTTCTACAATATTGCTTGCATAAATGGGCCCCCTCTGCAAATGCTCAGTTAATATTGTTATGTTAATTTGAATGATTGCAAGACAATCGAATGAGTAAATCAGCGAAAACATTTTTGGAATGGGCATACCAAAGCCCCAGGAAAGATTGTTTCTCCGTTACGTCCCTAATGTAACTTATTTTTTCCTCCCAGATAACAACTTGTCACACATATTTCTCGAACAATCATCTGTACTTAGCTTAGTATCGACAACAAAAATGGTCACATTCTTGACAAATACCGTTAAAGCCTAATAACTTGTTGCAGTGTTTCCTTAGTTTTATAAACGGATGTCCAATGTGTTGTAATTTTAGTGTTTTAATGAACTCATTTGCTGATTCATATTCGTATGAAAAGGCCTGAGGCGGTATTCCCCATAGCCCCTCCCCTCAGCCAAAGGCAAAAAATGTTGATTTGGGGGAGAAAGAAGTTTTCAAGGCAATGACACTTTGATTTCAGAGAAAAAATCATGTCATGATTGTTTGCCAGTAAGAGAAAATTTCAGAGCAAACACCCCATGTGAAATGACATCTCGCATACGTCCTGGCGCGTAATATCCATATTTTAACTGTTTCGCGATAGAGCGCTTACTTCTAATTTGAGCCAAAAAATTGTACAAAAAGAATACCCCGATAAAAAAGGTTTTCTTCCCAAACTGTCGGTTGTGCCTAAAGCGCTGGCTAGCAACTTAGGCAAGATTTTCATATGCAAATTTCTGTAACTTTTTCTATGGGTTTGTATAATGGTTGCTGGTTTACAATACATCAAAGAACGTAAAGTGAACTCATGTAACATATTAATTATCACGCTTATCTTAACATTCTACACCTAAACGGAATAAAAATTGCTTGAAACAATTTTATTAACACATCGACACACTAGTTCTTTTCTTTGTATAACTTCCAATTGTAACTTTTAAGTCGGAAGTAAGAATAGGCTACATTGATTTTGTCTTATGGCAACTTCCATCTTTGTTTCTTTCTTCCACATTTTTCGATTCACTAATGAAAATAACATTGAAAGCTTCAAACTTTGTCAGTTGTTGTGCACAATTTCGCTTATTTCTTGCGGGACATATTTAAAGAAACAATAGCACATGATCAGCAACATATATTACTACAAAAATACGAAGAAATACCAAGATGAACATGCTTGAAGTTAACTAAATAAAGATATTAATAAGAAAGTACCTAAAGTTGTGAATAAGAAGGCGATTAAAGATGTGAATTCATCGATGCACAAAAGAATGATAAATAAAACCTATGTCAACAAGTAGAGATCTTGCCTGCAGGCCCATCGTCGATATTTGTATTTAAAGTATACCTAAAGTTTAAATTTCCGAGAATAAACATTTCAGAGGCTATTTAATTTTTCAAAGTTTACTCTAGCTGTTCCTGAGATACACAATGATAAAATTTGTTAACCAAATTTGAAACATTCGATTGTATTAAAAGATGTGATCGTTTCTTGTGCAACTCACCTTGCCCGCTTTTGCTTCCTTCTGGAGTAAAAATGTTTGTATTCTATTGGGAATATGACGCTTTTCCGCATACCATGTTGCAATTAGCTGATATAGAGCTCAGATGAAGTGAATTGGTTCTATAACAATGAAACAGTGACCACATTTTGGAAAAGGTTCAATGAGTACAGGAAAAACAAACAACAAAAACCAAAATTGAAGATTGTAATTTGAGTACAAGAGTCACGTCACTAATTATTGCTCGATCTACCGGTTTCAACTGTGTAAAGATACTTCAATATTTTTTATATCTTAGCATGTTGTATGAAGATGAATTTGGACAAATGTGATTCCCACCTTTGAAAGAATCTATTTTTCTCCCGATTAGGCTGCACCAGATTGTCTATTTTACCCTCAATTTCACGTGTTCTTGGTGTACCTTGTCAGTGGAGAATGGGTTTTGAAAACCCCTTGCAAAATTGTCGGTCCTATGTAATGGTATACATTTGGTAGATGTATTGACATATAGCTGCCCAAAAGCCACGTCCTAATAGGAAGTTCACCACGCTGTTCTTGAGAAAACATTTTAGAGTGGTTTTGTTCTTGCTGAACCTTGTCTTTGTTAGGCTAACTAACCTTTTCAATGTGTTGCATAAGTTTTCCCCAAGTCGGGAGAATTTGTTTTCAGCCAAACTGGAGAATCTCCCTTTGTATCGTACTTTTTAGAATTTTTGAGTTCAAGTACACTTTAATGTTACAGCATTGGACAGATATGGACCGTACAAAACGAAATAAACTTGAGGCAATTCTCTTTTATGGGTCAAAACTTCAAATCCTTTCTTCATTCTACTTTATTTATAATATATATATATATATAAATATATATATATATAATTCTTAACGTATTTCTATAAGCTATGTTATCACATAACCGACGAATTGCCTTTAGGGAAATACATGTCATTACGCATTTTTTCGGGAAAGTGGCGTAGAAAGCTACATACTTTGATTTTATCGAAATAATAGGCGGAATTTTATACAAACATAGAGAATTTATCTATGGACTTTGTCTTATCAAATAGACATTGATATATGATTTTAAAGTCATATTCATATGCAGGTATCTCTATAATTGATAAAGATGACAATTTATTGTTTAGTGATATCTCATTAAACTTCAGTGTTCTGCATTTGGAGAGTGATAGCACGTGGGTACAAACGAGTTGGACTTTACTCCTTTACAAAGAGGTTCTTTTCAAGGATGTAAACTTTTGGGATTTCATGGAAATGTTATGATTACTTCAATTTAAGACACAAAAAGAAAAGGGGATTTTGCAGTATAAAACACTCGAAAGTTTGGTTACTCTCGAAAGCAATATAGCCGGAAGTCCAACGAGTAAGATTATTCGAGAAATAGCAACTACATACGCAAAACTACAGTTACTATGTAAGCATTAATCGAACAAATTTTTCTTTCCAGTATTTGACTTTTAAGCTTATAATAAGTGCAAAATAGTGTTGTGACAAATTATGTATCACTATCATACAAAGACGAGATTTCTGGGGGAAAGGGGAAACTTCCCCTCATTTTTCCTCACCTTTAGTTTGTTTTTTGTTCGAATGACTAGTTCTATAAAGTAAGCTATTAATATTGAACCAAACTCTACCTGTGGTCTTTATAAGATCCAAACTTACTCAGGGCCACCTCCACAGGTCTCTCGCCATCTGACGTCTGATTTCTTCCTTGCCCACATATAGCTGAGAGTTATTTATATTCCTAAAAGCGACAATGATTACGTTTGTAGAAATCAATTTGTTACGAAACCCATAGGCGGCGCAGGGAGAGAGGTTGTGAGCGGGGGGCGGGGATAAATTTCCTAATCAAAATCTGTGGGTGTTGGGTATGCTTCCTCCTCCACTTTTTAAGGACGAATAACCCTTAGATGTCTTCTCTGTGAAATTTATCAAACTTTACCATAAAATATCAACAATTTTAAACAAATTTACCTAAAAATGCATAAAATGTTGCAGCAAATTGTATCTAAGGACCGCACATATTTCAAAGAATTTCCGGGCCGACCCCTGGTTAAAGCCGTCCCCCAGGACAGCGATCTGAAACATTCATACACCCCTCCCCTTTCCGAAAATGAAAAAAAGCTTCCTGTCTTATGGTGATTACTTTGAAGAGGTAAGGAATCGTCATACTATCAACACGGTACTGATTTCACGTATATAAACAATACATACAAATGTCTGTTCTGTAAACGCACAGTATACCTCTGACTAAATTTAAACATAAAATCAGAATAAATGGCTAAGGTCGGGTGGTAAAGCGAAATCCAGCTGTCGGTACAAAAGTAACGTGTTACATATACACATTTCCAAAGAGACATTACTAAGTCCCCTCGACTCTCTAGCGAAAAAACAAAGGGCGAAAACCAAACGTTTACTCCCGAAGGGGTTCTACTCCCCAAAGAAGCTACGTCTCCAAGGGACAACAGATATTTCTGTAACACTAGTGCGTATGATGTAAAAATGGAACCTACTGCACTCTAAAAAATGCCTTTTCAAAGGGACACTGAATAGGCAATCTCTTCAAATAAAAAGAAAAAATGAAACAATTCTAATAATTCCTGAAACAAATCTATTCAAATATTTGAATAGTTTCCCTATTCATTGCCCCTCTGATAAGATGCCTATTCAATTTGAATAGGCATTTTTTAAGAGTGTGCCATTGTGCTTGGTGCTCAGCATAAGGAATGGAGTAGGGAAAACAAGCCAGTGACCCACAACTGGAAAAAAGGCCGTAGCCGGCCCGACTTTAACCAATTGGTCACAAACTGAGCTGTAAACCTCATCTAACTAACTATCGTATGACGTTTGTTCAGTTAAGTTGGTGACTGAACCTTCAAACTATTCGTCATATCTAACATGTAAGTTTGAGGCGGTTTATTGACACGCCTTAACAAATGCATGGACAGTTACCTACAAAACTGATGTTTCGGTGTTTTGGTAGAAAACAAATCAAAACATAAGACTATGTTATTTTGATGTTGTTCATTGAAAAGATTCAGCAAGTGCAAAGAGATTAACCAGCAAATACCCCACATTTGGTAAATCGGTATTATATGAATCGGTTTTACAATGTTGTCATATCTCCCTACAAACCTTATGCATTGACGTCACGCGACGTCGTTTTGGAGGCAAAACAATGGAGCGCATGCCACGCACGCTGTAAACTTCGCGTGTAGTAGACTTACGCACCCATCCGATTGGTTGACAAATCAGCTGTCTGCATTTGTTGGTGTAATTTGCATTGGTACGCACTTGCTTCTTAACGAGGGAGCACTTTTTACCTGTGCCCAAAGATAATATAAGCATAGATATCAAACTCCTATAGAGGTTATTCACTGACGTCACAAATACATGTGGCAACAACAGCGTCAGCCATAATGGACGTCAAACTTTGCGTGCAACGTGTACGCTGTGTACAAATGTATTGGTCAAAGGTTAAAATGTTTAGTGCATTCTTTGTAAAAAATGTTTTCTTGATGATAACGAAAGTTTGTTTCGTAATCGGAAAGGAAAATTACAGGGCCAAAAGTTTTACGATTGATTTTCAAGAAATGTACCGCGTAGAGCTAGATGGGTTTCTGAAATTTTCAGCAGAAATATCCAGCACAGGAGTCTACATACTAAATTGCCTAGAACTCACTCCATATCCAATGATCGCCTAAAGATATTACGATTGAGTTTTTCCTTGTAATTCGTTTTTAAGTATTTAAACCAAACACATGAAGCCTACCCACAGGTCTAAACGTACACATCGTTCTTAGAAAATATTCTTTGAAAAATAGAAACAAAACACTTCATGCTTTGTCCGATACTGTGTCTACACGGTGTAGGTCCCGCCTACAGTTTGACGTCCAAAATGGCGGTACAAATAAAATCAAGCCCCATTATGACGTCACGTGAAGAACACCCATACCTACACTGTTACGAAAGTTGACTCCTCATGGAGACGCAAATATCGGGCGGGAGTGTGGATTTGACATACGCGCTTTTCTATTCGCTGATGTGCGTATAATAATAGGAACGCATTACAGAAAATGTCATTGTTAGAATATCGTGGTTTGCGTGAGCGTTGCATAAGCGCAGATTCCGCAGAATACAATTCTCTGTGCTATTTATACGGAATACTTCACGCAAACTTCTGCGTGCTCGAAGAACGAACGCGCTAGTTGCTTTAGTGTTGTGAGCGCGTGAGAAATTGAACGCGTATATAAAAGTGCGTCACTTGAAGACAACATAGAAACTGACCAATAAATGTCCATGAACTTGCAAACCCAGTCATTGTGCGTTCATATTCAGGTGTACACGTGGAATTCCGTTATGAAGACATAACTTATTCTTATTCGCATAGAATTTATTGAGGACTGGTACTTCTTAAATTAACAATATATCGAAATAGCAAGTATTAATACCTTTGTAAGGCATTCATTTGCCTGTTTGTTTTCAAAACGACTAAGCAGTGATCAGCACTTCCGCCCGATATTTTGGCCTCCATGAGGAGTCACCGCGCCATTTTAAGTTTGGAGTCTATGCTTATAATGTCTTTGCCTGTGCCCAGCGCAATATATGGCTCTACTGTGCGCAAAAATACTATAAGCATAGACACCAACCTCCTATACCTACACTGTTACGGAAGTTGACTCCTCATGGACACGCAAATATCGGGGCGGAAGTGTGGTTTTGTCATACACGCTTTTCTATTCGGTGATGTGCGTATAATAATATGCACGCGCTTACTGCTTACAGAAAATGTTATTGTTAGAATAGCGCGACTTGCGGGAGCGTTGCATACGCGCAGATTCCGCAGAATTCAGCTCTCTATGTTTTTTTTTATAGGGAATACTTGACGCTCACTTCTACGTGCTAGGAAAACGAACGCGCTAGTTGCTTTCACGTTTTGAGCGCGTGAGAAATTAAACGCCAATATAAAAGTGCGTAATTTGAAGATACCATAGGAACTGACGAATGAATGTCCATTTACTTGCAAAACCAGTCATTACGCGTTCATGTTCAAGTGTACATATATGGAATGCCGCGATGAAGAAATAACTTATTCTTATTTAAGTGGAATTTATTGAGGAGTGGTGCTTCTTAAATTAACAATATATCGAAATAGCAAGTATTAATACTTTTGTACGGCATTCATTTGCCTGTTTGTTTTCAAAACGACTGAGCAGTGATCAGCACTTCCGCCCCGATATTTTGGCCTCCACCAATGATTTGCATACTAACGGGCGCAAAAGGCGCTAGATGCCTGACTTTTGCGTCGTAACGTAATACTGCCATTGCTTTCTTGACATCCGATGAAGCCTACATGGGGGCCGCCATGACACTTGTAATACGGCAAAGCAATTCCGCGAAACATCTATCAAATATATATTAAGCAAAACACAGTGTACTTCAATACGCGTACTAGGTGAGCAAATGCGTCGTAAAAGTTACTTTTTCACGTGCACCATCTTTTGTTCCAACCTCTTCCGTGTAAACTAATCTTTTGTCATAAATTTTGTTATCTTACCGGGCGAGACAGCTTATAGCAAGTCAACCCAGTTAATGTAAACTGCATTGTGACGTCACCAAAAGGAACGCATTTGCCGTATTACAGCTCATACAGTGTGGCTTCAAGTTTTACGGCAAGTCAGGCATGTAGCGCCTTCGGTGCTAACACGCACTTGTGAGCGTTAGCATGCACATCATTGCGCCTCCATGAGGAGTCTCGGCGCAATTTTAAGTTTATGAGTCTATGCTTATAATGTCTTTGCCTGTGCCGTCATCTGGTCATATCAGTGTTCTCCACTAGCCATTAGGGAGTTACATTAGGGAGTTACTAAGTTACTCGAAAAGATGGAAAGGGTTGTACTATATTAACCTATAAATAACAGAGCAGATGAAGTACCCAAAATTTTGGGTTTTATCGCAGAAATGACGCTTTGGAAAGCCAAAATAATTAAACCTACCATGGTTGGCCACAGAAT
>WURT03173108.1:0-10429 GCA_009936505.3 Holothuria glaberrima | reverse complement strand
AGCTGCCTAGTTATATAACTTCCACTTGCCTCAAGCACACTTTGGGTCACAAATGCAGTAACTTGTTTTGCTGATATCTCGAGTAATACATGGTCGATTTGAATGAACGTTTCACCAAAATGCATGGATTTAGTTCCTCTTTCACATATGAAAAGTAAATTTTTACTTGAACCCTTCTTTTAAAGGAGAATCTCGAAGGAGTTTGTCCATAGTCAACATTTTTAATGTTGATCCTCAATAAGAAAACGGCATTTTGATCCTGAATAAATTGAACATAATCAACCATTTAGATACATTGTTAGCATAACATGCTACTCTAGGCCAGTGGTTCTCAAAGTTGTCCCTACCGCCCCCTGGGGGGCGTTGGAAATTCTCAGGTGGGCCCTGCAGAGTACACAGGGAATAGGGGGCGTTTGATTTAGGGGTCCCTGGCGATTACAACACTGCAGCAATTTAGGGCACAATAAGGCATCCAGGGAGTCTGTTCCCCTCCACTAGTTTTTTCCCCTCTGCTTCTTTCTCCCTCTACCATCCCAGGCCTCCCCCTCTCCCTCCCCAAAATAAATTTTGTGAACAAAAATGGCATTAGGAATTTAAAAACTTCACTGAAAGTTCCAATTTCTTCCATGTTTGGATTATAAAGTTAACTGAGAAAAAATATTGTTGAGCGTCTGACTGTGAATGGTAGGACGAGGGGAGGGTGGGAAGGGGGGGGCATTGGGACAGTTCAAGATGGTTGAAGGGGGTGGTAGTCCAAAAAAGTTTGAGGACCACTGCTCTAGGCTACTCCACTGCACAAGTTTGCAGTCCGCATCCTTCATTTATTATACTCAATGATTGTTTTTTGCAGATTTTAGGTGTAACTATAAAATTGGTAATTGCACTTTGTTCTACATAATTGAGGAAGTGTTCAGAGAAGAAGTGTCCAAAGTTCCTTAGTAAGACCTCAAAGAGGGAAGTGGGGGGATCTTTGGTGAAACCAACACTAAAAATAAGCTAGGACTAGGGGCTAAGCAAGAGGGAGTGCTCCCTTTGTGAGAGAGCCATTAAAAGTGTTTAAAGTGTACTAAGTAGAGCCTGGCTACTACGGCTGTAACAGTTAAACTGTAACTGTTGAACTGGTGGATTGGTCAATAAAATGTCCTCTAGGGCGTGTGATAACCTGATACTGGGGGTTAAAAATGCATGAAAGTGATAAGGGATGTACAGTAAGGAGGATAGTGGGCTGTGGAGATGCATGAAATCTCAAGACCAGTAGGGCTTGAAATTAGCCTGGTTCTTGGCTCAAAAGTGCCCAGAAACTGCTCTGACTGCACCAGAAAGACAAATTTGAGTTCACTTGGTGTTAAAAATAGTGCTAGAAAAGTGTTGAAAATGATCATTAAATTAGGCAAAATAATTCTTGACATAGTTTTCTCAATGGCGCTCATAAGCAAGCTATGTACTGTACATATCTAGTTCTTGTGGGTAGTCTGTTCACCTTACATTGTTGAATGAAACATGCTGCCAACTGCACAGCAAAGCAGTTTAAGTGGTTTGTGCATGTATGTTTGGCAAAATAGTCCAATCACATAGCCTTACGCAGAATGTACACATTAAAGGCAGCTTGCATCCCTCAACAGAAACAAGGCTTTCGGCATCAAGGAGTTCCTCTCCACACATAGTACAAGAAAGAAACTTCTGTATTTCATATTAATACTGTACTGCTATCAGAGAGACAAGTATGTGTAGCACTGCATGGAACAATGTCAATGTTATGCATTGGCTCCTCATCTGCTGATTCTGTGTTTACACTGCAAAAGACTCAGAAATAGTAGTTGGTGCCAGGTAGAACAATTAAACAGGCGTATTTGTGGAAAGTTTAAATAAATGTGCATTTCAACTATGCTTACAAACTGATTGTCAAAACTTTGTGTATAAAGCAATCATTTTGGCATGCCTGCTACATCAGCGAACATGATTAGCCACACCATTTTGAGACTATAGACTTCTGTATTTATGGTAATGGTGCTCTTCTGAAATGATGATTTTATTGATGTACCTTGACTTGATTTCATGTCTTGTTAACGGTTAACTATTCCAATAATAAAAAGGGTTTCACAGATAGCGAATTAATTCAAAATGCATAGCCCTACTGGCTACCTTTGGAATTTATTAATTTAGACCATGTGTGAGAAATGTTCTGAACATCAGAATCCTTTCAATCAGAGAATCATGTGTCATAATTATATAGCTTTATATCATGTCACTATTACCATATGTGTAAAATGTGATGAAGTTGAAGCTTTTCATTTCACTCACTTCAGAACAATAACAGTATCTATCAGTTAAAATGGTACATACAGTACAATGCAGTACAGTACAGTAGTGGTATAGCTGGTCATTTCCATTCCTACCTCTCACATGAAAATGAATTATGAAAAAGATTTGAAAACCATTTTGAATGGTACTTCATGTATTTCACCAATTCACTGCACCTTTTCAACAATTTTAGCTTTTCAAAGAGTAACCTTTGTTCTTTCTATTCTTTTGCATACTTCCAGTGGGATCCTCAAAGGACCACCTCCCTGACCACATATGCTGCCCATAATCAAATTGTCTACTGTGCAATCTGGTCTCCACTAGTGCCTGGATGCTTTGCATCTGCTGCTGGTAAGCAAATGGAGAACTTAAACTCTACATGGTGGACCCAAGGCTGAATGCTAGCTGGGGCCAGGTGTTGACTCCTGGTGGGCCCCAAGTGGCACTGGTGTCACTAAAGATTTTTAAGCAATGTGACTCTATAGAACCTTTCCCCTGATTATCAAACAAACTTCTCATGAAGTGAACATTATCCAATGTTCTATAAAGACTAAAAATTTACAGAAAACACATCTATAGCAATACCTACTGTAGTGACCCCTAGTTATCTCCAGTGGTGCCTGCTCCATCAAAAATTCCATAAATCTGAGGACATTTTTGAAAATGAGATTACACTGTTTATGTGTTAATCTAATACTGTAGCCTAGAGGGCAATCATCAGTCCAACTTGAAAATACTATGGTTGTACTGTTTCCTCTCAGCAAATGGTCATCCCTGGATATGGTTAGTTAGTTAGAACAGATTTAACGACACACCAACACAAATGTGTTATATAGCGTCAACTAGATAAAGTAAAGATCAAATACGGTTTCAAATACAGTTCAAAAACGGTGAAAGTCCTTCCCTTTAGTTACCTCTTACGACAGGCCGTGAATACCGTGGGAATATTCTACAACCCCCAGCCCATAGGGGGCAGTCATCCCTGGAAACGTAAAAGCTAATATTACCTATTACCAACAACAGACAGACTTTAATTGACTCTGTAATGTAGAATTGAAGTATGAAAGTTGAAAATATAGGAAATAGTGCAGTTACAGGTATGGTAGAATGAAGGGATGTTTGTGTCCAGGTTACTAAGTGTAGTTTTGTGACAGCTTCACCAGGACAAAAGCCCTCCAGGATCCTAGTAGGTAAGGTTGAAGCTAGGATTTTCTGTGCTATATGAACATAATTGCCACAGATTTAAGTTAATAATGAAAAAACATTAGTAAATATATGGAAGATTATTGAATTGGGGGCTGGAGACAACACTGTCTTTCTTGAACATTGAGAGACAAGAAAAAATTGGAAGGGTTTAATGATAGTTAAGTTGCTGGAAGTGGGTTGGAATTAAATATTTTTGTTTGTATTATGCAACATGGGCATAAAAGTCAAAGCGTAATTTCATGATGGTATTAACTTTTCTCATTCTTGTGTGAACCCCCTCCTTGGGGAGGGGGATGATATTTTACAAAAGAAACTTGCTGACTTTGCAAGCATGCCATTAGAACCTCAGATGAAATAACACCTAATATTTTCTTTCCTCTGGTATGAGGAAATTTATTTTTATTTCAGGGCATAATGAATTCAAAGTAATGTGGACAGTCATTACTACAGACTTGCTATCCTATTTAAGGAGGCACATAGACCTGTGTACATTTGTAATTAAAGGATGGGTGTAAGAAGCGTTAGCACAAAATCAGATATTTGGAAGGTGGGGATTCCTCATTAGCCTTTAAAATTTTAGGAGATTTATGAATCTTGGGGGGATTCCAGCAACATCAAATTTTAGAGCAAATTTGACACATATGTCATTGTGGTCCCAAGATTCATGCCTACGATCACTTGAAGTATTTTCAGATTTCAGTGCTATTTGTTGTAAACACTCTATGTGTAGGGTTACAGTCTCATGTGCAAACCCCATGCTCAAATTCACAGGTACCCAAAATTATGTAGCTGGCATTCATCTTACAAACTATAGTATCTGTAAGGCATGTGTGTAATTCTCGAACTAAGTCCTCCATAACATTTTCAAAAGCTTTACTTAAGTAATTTTAATGTACAATACTTTTTTCTTCAAGGCTACTGGCACTACCTTAGGGACAAGCAACAAGCAAGTTTCGATTAGGTCTGTTCCACCATAAGTTCAACACAGGGAATCAGGGCTGGTAAAATTTTATTTCCTGTTGTTAAGAAATTCAACTTCCCAGAATTTGTCACTTATTTTCATGTACAAAAAAGTGTAATTCTTGTTGAGTGACTACATTTTCACTGAAAATACCCAAAATATCCCGGGAATCTGCTTTTTTTATTCCACTTTGTTCCACTTTGCTTCTACTCTTGCATTGAATTTGCCTTTATATCCTTCCTGTCCATTTATCATAATGATTAAAGCCTTTTCTATCATTATCTGCTCAAAATGCGATACATGTAGTATTTTCTGTTTTCTTCTAAGGTGATGGCGTGTGTCGTATTTGGGATATAAGGCGTCCTCAAGCCCCAAGACTGGCAGTCACAGCTGGAGCAGAAGTAGTGTCATGTGATTGGTGTAAATATGATAAGGTTAGTGAAATGCAAGGGTTTTTCAGACTTACCGTCATATTCCTACTCATTCCATAAGCACAGTTTTAAAGCCCATATTAGATACTTTTTACTTGGGTTATTAAGTGGAAAGGTAAATTTTATAGCTGAATTCAAAGTTTTAAAAGAGGAAACCACTCACACACGTTTGCGATGTTAAACACAATATATAACGAACTGTGACTGATCATAGTCACAACACGTTCCAAACACAATGTGTCACGAGTACAAGAAGTGCACATCATGCTGGCACATGATGTTGCCAAAAATTGTGAGCATGTTTAAAAATTTTAAGCTCTCTGCCAACAGTCACGATCTGTTCAGGATGTGACCCGATGTGTTACAGTGTATGTCAAGCTTATCACGAGATTAGTTCTTGCTAAGGATGATATGAAAAGAGCTCAAAGGCTATGTCAGAACTCATATGTTGTTAGTAATGACTTGTGGAGCCAGTTACAGTAGTTGGGTCTTGTGTTGAGGGGAAGTTATGCATACTTGTCAACTAACCTTTATTCCTTTGAATTATACATGTTTTCCCCCATTTATATTACTAAAGACTACTGTTAGTTTTGAAAGTAACTACTATGGAACAGTCTATACACTTGCAAACAAAGAAGAGCAAAGGGATCCTTGCTATGTGCATGATGTACTGTAATGAAGTCTTGCACAAAAAAGGCAGTAATTAAACTTTGGTAGGCTTGTAATCATGTACAATATGTTTCAATTTGATCCACCAAAGTAGTTGTACATCATTTTGTTGTGAGTTTAATTGTACAGGTCTGCTAGTAGTATGCATTTGCACATTTTTCCAGAGGGTGATACAGGTGGGCAGGTCAAGGGGTTACCATGTGTGACTATGAGGTCTCTGTCATATCCGGTGGGTCTTTGTTACCTTGTGATGTGTAATAATAGGGGGTACTACAGGGGTTTACTTAGGGATTCAAAGGGGGGGAGGAAGGGACCATGAAAATATTTAAGAAACAAGATGCTTGCTGAGTGAAAAGTGTTATTTTAGATCAGAATGAGACCACTTACTTAAATGTCTTTCTTTCTCAGAATATTTTGGTTGCAGGAGCTGTAGATGGTAAAATATACGGATGGGATTTGAGGAATGTAAATATGCCAGCATTTATATTAGATCAGAATGGTCACACTCATGCTGTCAGGAGGGTCAAAGTAAGTCACCTTGTGGAATGTTCATGTTACACATATGTAAGTAGGGTTTTATGTGCTACATGAAAGAGGTGTGGTAGCAGTGGTAGGAAATGGTGTATTTAACACCTTAAATATGCTGACAGTGTGCTAATAATACAATATTGAAAACAATATTCATTTTCAGAAGATACTTTGGAAAGTAGGGATAAAGTCATAACCAAGCCTTACATCTGCAGGCACCATGTGATTTTACCCCATGGCAATAGAGATTTTGGTGTTGGCCAGTGGCCAGCTTCACAAATATTTTACCAGGTGATGACTTATTCTTGAGCATAGTGCCTGGTCATAACTTGTAAAATTCTATTTAGCAATTTGATAAAATGAGAGAGCATTTTCTTTGATTTTGGTAACTAATTTTTTCACAATTCATGAACTTATTTCCAAATCACAAGTTTGTATGTTCTAGTTGTATCTTTTTATAGTAGTCCATTTGGGGAGTCTTGTCAGTTCTTTCTCATGCCAAACATTATGTATAATATGCACTTACAGTGCTTTTAAAATTGGTTCTTGGTCATGGAAAAAAAGCACCTTGTTATGCCAAAATATACAGCACCAGGCTGCCAAAATGTGGAATGGATTGGCACCTGGTCCAAACCTACCTTGTGGTTGCATGTTATGATAGGGTGTGTCGTCAAAATTACATGACCGTAAGCATATGTTAATGTCCAATCTGATGGTAGAGGTAAGCATGTGTACTATGATAGTCTGTTCCACAGTAGTTGTTCATATGTCTGGACCATGTACTCATTGCACAGCTTTGAAAAATGACTATAAAACATGTAGCTAAAGGACATGGAAACTGTCAACTGCATGCAAGTGAAAATTGAACCTCGTACAGGGGACATTGAATAAGAATGTGACTTGAATAAAACATTTAGGCATTTTATATTTGATTGCAATTGGAATCATAAAATGTGTGCATTTTATTATCCGTATTATGCAGTAGGAAGCTATGGCATGCCCTTTAAAGCTGTATTACATTCTGTTTCATCCCAAGCAATATGAATATTTCCAACAAATATTGACATAAAAACTTCCTTAACCCCAGTCATTACTACTGTTCACAGATCAGCATATTTTTTCCATGGTATGGGCTTACCAGTCAGTATACTGTGTACAGTCATGTGTTTCACACTATCAGTGTTCAAGATAGAACTGGGATCTTATTGCTAAATGCAACACACATTTCACACAAGCCATGCAATTTTCAAAATGTGTAGCTGAAAATGTGATGCACTGAGGGTTTCAGTCTATAAGAAAAACAAGAGAAAAAAGTAGCCACCAAGAATGAGGCAAACATTTCTACACTAAAATGAAGTTGTTGTATTGAACCATTTGTACAGTAAGAAGCAGTTTTTGCTAAGGAAAAAAAAATGAGCAAAGAAAGAAAAACACAGTAATTGGAAAGCTGTATACTGACCCATATTTTGTACATTGAGCACTCAGTGTACTTTAAGGTAAGTATTACAAATTGGCTTATCATTGAACTTAAAAAAAGGGAAAAATGTTGCTTTAATGCCTAAAATTGGCATTCAGTCTTGTTACAATTTGCTGAGACAGAAGTCAACGTATCATCTGTGAAGGGGAAGAAACTGTGCAGATTTTTAGAAGATGAAACTTTTTTATCCTCCTGTGAGATACCTCATCTTCATGTCTTGTGTGGTTGTTGCAATAAGGCCATTTGTATCAATTACAGTGCAGCTGCCATTTTCCAGACAAATTGATTCATTGATAGTCTTCTATGAATCATGAGATTCAATTGTTTCTGTAGCCTGCATTTTCCTCAGAATCTTTCTCCTCAATTGTATTATGGTACAGCTTCCATTAAAGACATAATTTAAGAAATAAGAACAACATTTTTCAAATTTAAATACAAGTTGCTACTATGAAAATACAAGCAATGTTAAACATGTTGGAACATTGTTGTTCCCTTGAACCCTTGAAAATTTTAAACACACATTTGTTTGCGTTGAATTCGGAAGGTTATGCTTATTTTTTTGAGCTCATGCAATGCTGCTGTTGTTTAGCCAAGTTAGCCAGTTCCTACTCTCACTAATGGAAGGATAGCTTGATCATGGGTGGTATCTCTTGCATTCAGCTGGTGTGGTGTTGTTTCATCTGTGGCAGATCTGCTATGAAAGGGTCTGATGGCTGAGATGCAGTATATATGTTGATTCCGAGTGTACTATCAGTGAATGTACTGTAGCTCCTTCAGGGAGCAGAACCTCTTCAGGGGTAACGTTTGGTTTTCCCTTTTTGGCATCTACTTGAAGGGACTTTTGGAAAAGCATTCTCATTCTAATACTTACACTGAATCTGGAGCTTGTCTTCTTCTGTAAAGACTGTTGATGCATCACCTCTCAAGTAAAAGGTACCTTAGAAATTTTGCAAACATGTAGCTGCAATCCACACTTTAGCTGCATAGGCCATCAAAATAATCTAAGATCATTTTGATGGTCATGATATTAAGTAGAATGAACTCTATTGCAAATCTGATGGAGTGAAAAATGGCAAGCAAGAATGTGTATTGTACTGTACAGTATAAATTCAGTCACATTTCCAAAGTTTTGTGTTCCTACCATATTCCTTCATATGGCTTAAAATATTTGAACCACATTAAATTTTTATTTAACAGTAACTCCATACTCTGCTCTTTTGCTTCAATTCCCAGTGCTCTCCTCACCACCACAGTATAATAGGCAGCTGTTCGTATGACTTCACGACAAGGTTCTGGGATTTTGCTGGCCAGCCTACCCCACTTGAGACCATTCAGCACCACACAGAGTTTGTCTGTGGCATCGATTTTAATTTACATATTCAGGGAGAGGTTAGTTGTTAGTGATTTGTCTTAAGAAGCAACTGCTGATAGGGGTGAAGCCTAGCCAATTGAGACTGTCAGACTTATGCACCCAGCTTATTGTGCATTGCATGAAACAACCCTTAGGAAGAGGGTGCTCACCAGCCCATAGGGGGGGTTGGGGTTCCTGTAAGAAAATTTTTGCCCCTTAAGAGAATATTAAAAATCATTATTGCCCTAATAGTTGAGTATTTCTCACCCTCCCTAAAAACATCCCTTTTTGCCCCCTGAAATATCCCCTCCCCAATCTCTGTAGTATACCTTGTCTGGCTACAGACCTGGTGCTTATGTCCATTTTATGCAGCACACATTTACATCTGCATGCACCCTTGCATTATTGCATGCCTCTTTGTGAGACATTGACTCATTTCAAAGTAGTTTCTTGACTAACCCTTACTTGACAATGATGGATCTCCTGATGGACCCAAGGAAACTTTAGACATTGTTACACTTTCGTCTTGTCTTGTGATGCAGCAAACCTCAACCTTAACATAACATCAGGGTACATATTTTAGTGGACAAGTGTTTTGCCATAGTGTGCATAATAAATTGATTGAGGTAATGTACTTGCACCATGGTCTTCTAATACTCAAGGAAAAATGTTTAGTTCACCAGTAAAAGGCTGCACAGTGATGCACACTTAATATGCCATACACCTGTTCAGTGAAATCAGAAAGACAATTAAGATGAGCAAGGTTATGGTAAACAGGGCAGTGTGGACCTGATTGTGTGAGTCTTGTTAGTTATGCCTGTAATTGTTCATACCATCAGTATGGTATTCGCTCACAAAGTCAGTGATAGTTTTTGCACCGCAAGCTCATCCCTCGATTAAAGAGGCATTAGCAAGCACTGCCAATTGTGGTAAATAATTTTGTTGTGTACTTTACTTCACTGAAAGTTTAGATATTAGAGTAGTAGATATTATACAGTTAGGATCATCCCTGTGAGTAGATCACTCCCCAGATAATGTACTTAGAAGGATAATCCACACTACTGTTTATCCTTCCCAGATCTTTGCTGGGATAAATCATCCATAGAACTTAAAAACTCAAAAAGCAAATCATTACCCTCCTCCTCCATAATCTCAGCTAATGAGTGAAGTTATTCAGTGGATCCCCACACCTTCATTTCACATGTTTATATTATTTATGGAGACTCTCTTTACCATTGGAATGGTTGGATAAAATATTTATTTTAAACAGGTCCTGTTATTGTCTCATTTTACATTTAAGCAACTTGACTCACTGTGAGCAACTTGTTCAGATTTGGATGGACAAAATTTATGTAATGTAATGTAATGTAATGTAATGTAGTGTAATGTAATGTAATGTAATGTAATGTTAATGATACTTACTATAGAGCACTCAACAACCAAAGGTTTTCTGAGGCGCTTTACAATAAAAATAAAATCCACTTGGCCTATGCACTAAATGCTTC
>WURT03173096.1:0-10429 GCA_009936505.3 Holothuria glaberrima | reverse complement strand
TTTACATTTTTAATACCTGTTTAAGACTAATATAGGAAACTGTCAATACTGATAGGTGACACAGCCAAACGTACAAATTAGAAAAAGGGCACGAACAAATCCACGCGCCATGCCGGCTATAGGTCTGTTCGTGCCCAAACTTGTTGGTCAGTTCATGCCCAAAGCTGTTTACACAGGTAACAACAGTTAACAAGGTAAACAACAAAGCAATGAAAAACTGATTTATAGAAGTTCAAGTCTAACTTTCAGACTATGAGGGGACAAGGTTCCAAGTTTCGTAATGAGATGGTTTGCGGCAGCCAGGCTCAGATCGGAACCTCGACAAGAAATGGCTGCCGGAACCATTAAGTAACAGATCGAACATGCTGACGGGGGGTTGAAATGAGTGGCTACAGGGAACCCTGGGAGGTTCTGGTTAATTGACCTCAGGTGCTCAGTGACTCTGTCAGCAGGACCTGAGGACGGCGTTTTGTTTCTCCCACATACAGTTTATTACAGCGTTGACTGTATGTGACCATTCACTCGTTAAATTGTGCACTAATAATAATGTTATTAAAATGTAGCATTAATGAAAACTCCATTTTTGTGGACTCGACTGGAATCGGCTCCGCGAATCGGAGTCCTGCCAAGCCCTTTCCTGGGCAATTCCAATTCCGTGACCTCCCGGTCTGAGCCAATTCCGAGTCCGGCGAAAAGCGGACCCGAGTCCTGAATCGAGTTCGAGTCCGGACTTAAAATGTTACAGCTCTGTAAATTTGCAATCACTATAAGAAAAAGATTTCATTGACATTTGAAATTACAACTGGGGAACCCAGTATTTTCTCTAGAAATGGTCCAGAATGGTCATAAAAGCATAAAAGAAAATATTCTCGGGGAGGTCCTCGGTGCCTAGCCTCTGGCCTCTTGCTTCTCGCTTTCCGTGTCTACGATTGCAGGCACCGCTGGCAACACCTTATACGAAGATGCAGCTTCCAATGAGAATTTCCTCCTTGGCATTTTTACTGCGGACGTAGTCATGTTTCTGTAAGGATTAACTACCCATAACAGCATTTCAGTGATTTTGGAAAACATGATACACCTTTAACCAGAACTTTAAATTGATCGTTCTTACAAAATTATGCTTTAACCAGTATTTTCGAAACTATTTTATTCTTCACAGTAATAAAAAATGGAGGAGTCGGCCCTTGTCTTAACCATCGATAGAAAGGAAACATGAAACAAAAAAGTGCCTGGGAAAATGGGAGAATCGCTAACGTACTGGATAATACTGCACTTATAAAAATAAAGAACACCCTAAAGGCTACGATAAAATGTCTTAAATAATGCGGTTTTCTTGTTCACCCTTCGGGCCCACTGTTTTTCCATTGTTTCGTGATAACTTCATGTAGAACATCTTGTGTGTTCCATGGCTCGTGCAAGCTCTTCCAACTCTTCTTTGCTACCACTCTTACACCAAACCCGCTTCATCATAAAACAGACCTGTTATTCTGGGAAAAAATATTATTTAAATCGTCAACTGTGATTTTTATGACTTGTTTAGTCCACATCCGATTAGATAGCCAAATTCTTTGTTCAAATACTTTTAATTTTTCTGATATACCCCAAGGCTTCTGGGGCGTTGTCCCCTGGACTGGCCACCAGGGGTCTCTAAAGCTGACGGGCCTGGACCCCACGTCTTCAAAGGAGCGCTGCGGCGCTTTCAGCGTCGTTTGGTAATCTGCCCTGGTTTTCTCTCCTTTTTAGACATCAAATACAGCCCTTTCGACCTGATATTTGCCGTGGGCAGTAACATTGGGTCCCGGCTGTTAAGTCAAATTACGAATGTCGTAAAGACACTTTTTAAAGAGACTTATGTTCTCCTACAACAAACTGGAAGCTCTACATACTTCCGTAAGTTTATTACTTGTTTTGTTTCATGCGTAGGCTTAATTGTTCAAACCGCACTCTGCATTAGAACGCTACTTATAAAGAATTATAAATATAAGACTTACACCGATGTTATGGCTTAAGTCAAGTTGCACTTATAATACAGTGTGCTGCCTCCGTTTTGCCAGAGAGCTCAATAAGGTGTGAAATTTTGGTACAACCATTATGTACATTTTATATTTATTCATAGGTTTACTCCTATACCGAATGTACATGTCGTTTCCCTTTTGGTGTAATAAATGCACACACATGAGTCTCTAATGTTCGATGAGTGTGGGGGATTTTGTACCTTTTCCCGACAAGAAAGGGTTTCATTCACGAAAAAGTATGTGTTAAGAACGGTTAACTCACACTGGCGGATCGGGGGGGGGGGGAACGGGGGCCATGACCCCACCCAAAGGTGGGCCAAAAAAAAAAAACGAAAACGAAATTTTTAGAAGAAAATTAACTTCACAATTGTACACTTTTGTTGCACCCAATTGCATCTGAGAGCATTCAGTTATAGAAAAATTAAGGGGAGGGGGACACCTCCTCCGCTAAGACCCTCCCCGATATCACTGAACCACCAGTTTGGCCTCTCCCAAACAAAGCCCCTTGATCCGCCAGTGTTAACTCATAACCCTCATTTTAAGAAAAGCTTTGTAAGAAGTACAAGATGGAAAATTTTAAGTATGCATGACGAAGGAAAAGGCAAGAAAAAGAAAAAGGAAACAAAAAACCTACCGGAAAACGCAGTTCAACAATTGGAAAAGTCAAGTTGACCTTGGCGCACTCGTTTTCATTTATCTGCTGCAACAATGTCGATTTGGTCGTAGCTCCGAAGTATACCTCCACTGCATGAAAGTACTACCTCAGATAGTACCAGCATCAAACCGTCTTTGGCATGGGAATCCTTTTCCCTCCTGAGCCCATTTCAGTAATGTCCCTCTATGGGGGTCATTGGCAAAGCCCCCGGAAGCACTGGACCATTTAAACGAACGTGGGCATTAGAATAAAGCATTTTACTGTCTACAAATGGCATTGATATGCACTAAACAGACCATAAAATTGCCGTCTGCCTACATCTTTACGAAACAGCGTAGTTCGGACAAACCGCCGGTTAATTTGCAGCTGGATTGATGCGGTGCGGTGGGTGGAGGGACATGGAGTTTTTACAGTTTTCCAGTAACTACACTCACTTTTGTTATGACAGGTTAACAAGAGTACCAGATGACTGCGCGCGAAGGGCGCAGAAAAATACTTTTTGGGACATTTTACTAATGTTCGCCTTTATTTTCCATGACCACATTACCTCTCGGCAAATAGCACTGTATACGTACTAAACGGACCTAAAAATTGCAAATTAGCCATTTTGTTTCATAATAGCCAGGCGATTCGATTTCTTTATGATAATGCAGCAGGTTTGAGGGTTAGGATCTGAGGATGGGCAATCGCAAACGCTAAGGTTTCACGGAGTTTTACAATAATCGAAAGCACGTTCTGTCCTTCCTGAATTATTAATCGGTCAATAAGGGCACGTGAAGAATGCGCGCGAAGTGCCCCGAAAAATGGGATTTTAACTGCAGTTTACGGTTTTGGGCACTGTATCAACACAACAGGAGTTGAAAAGTGAGCCTCCTTCGCATCCGCCGAAATACAAAGTGTACGCACTTTCAACTTTTTACAGTAAACGCAAAAGCGCTCCGACTTCACGATCTGAGGAAGGGAAAAGCCGGCCCATTCCACACTGCACCGACCCGACTACAACCCGACGGCAAAAACCAGTCGCATGACAGACGAGTCGGTTAAGTGTGTTCCAAATTTTGATTTACTCGACTTTCGGTCCCGATTGCGATCCGACTCTCTTCTTCATGACCACATCGAAAATATCAAACTGTTTGGAATTCGTAGATGAATCGGGAAGGTGGGGTGGGAGTCGTGTCGCAGCAGTATGCAGCTGTCATCGACCCAAATGCGATCCATGTTTTATGAATTGGACAACAAAGAACGGTTTGTGAAATCAGACGACAATTGCAGAAAGTCATTGTGATCGCCCTCAAATGTCATTGATGAAAAGTGGATAGACTGATATGGGGCTATGTCAATGTTCCCAGGGTTCGATGTTCCCGATGTTCTTAACCCTAGCCCTAACCCTAACCCTAAGGAAATCGAACCTGGGAACATTGAACCTCGGGAACATCGAACCCTGGAAACATTGGACCCTGGGAACAACGAACCTCTTAATCATCGACAACCATTGGAATACAAAACCGGGGAACATTGAACCTCGGGAACATTGAACCCCGGGAACATCGAACCTTGGGAACAATATTGAACCCTGGGAACATCGAACCCTGGGAACATTGAACCCCGGGAACATCGGGTAGACCCCACTGATATCAACTCCGACATGCGAGATTACCAACAAATATACGACCATGAAGTGACGCAATTGACAACGAATACCTACAACTCATCCCGGCGGCTCTGTGTCAGTGATAACTACTAACCTATTCGAGAAGCCATTGTCAAGGTAGTATCGTGTTGCACAATTGTCGACTATGAAAGACACCATGTCTGACACTTGAGTAAAAGCCTTTTGGAATGTGATACACAGCAACCTGACTGCTCCTCAATTTGTGATAATTTTATCCACAGTCAATATAATTTCCAGACAAACAGAATAGTCTCACAGTACAGTTACATCTGGGAAAGGTTTGGTCTCTAGTTAATATAAGCAATACTTCCACCCGACAATAATTCACTGAAGTAACACGTTGTGATCATAAAATTTCCGGAAATTTCTGTAGCTCCAAATAAAATATTTTTGTAAAAAATTAATTGCAAAAGCAAAGTGGCAATTTTTTATCGCCAGACGGCAAAATTTCCCTGACAGACCGAAAATTTATGGCGGTGCAGCATTCCCAAAACCCCAGTGGTGACGCCCTACATATATGCATCATACTGTTATCTGGGCGTGCTCATTTCACCCTGCCCGTGACCAACATTCGTTCCTTCTTGGCCGAGCTTGAATACCATTTGATTATTCGGAGGTGATATCACCTCCCTGGTTGGACAACTGTCAACCGCCGTGATGTTTACGGATATTTTTGGAGCTGATATAGGCTTCTAAATCCACAAGGGTTGGTAAGTTGCAAAGAATTGACACAATCTTTTAAGAGGCAGGAAACACCAGAATGCAAAAATGCATTGATGTTTCGATGATGTGTATATGTTCCAAATAATGCCATGTTATCCCATTTCTTTCAGTCACTGGTAAAATGCTATCTTAAGGTGTTGGAAAAATACAGTTTTGTGTTCATATTTGATCTTGGGAATTCTTGGAAAATTTTACTTTTTGATCTCTGGTGACCCCATGCGATGATCTTGGGAATTCTTGGGATATTTTTCTTTTTGAACTCTGGTGACCCAATGGAATGATCCTGGGAATTCATGGGAAATTTTGCTTTTTGACCTCTGGTGACCCCAGATGACATCTTGGGAAATTTTCCTTTTGACGTCTGATGGCCCCAGATGACCTTTGATCTTCTCCAATAACAAAAAGGGTCTCCCTCTGACCATAACTCATCAAAGTACAAATTATGAAATCTATCTAGGCTTCTTATCTTGAGAAATCGTGTTAAGGTTTTCAGAGTTTGAACCCCAGTCACCCCACAAGACCTTTGACTTCCACCAAAGACAGAATGGGTTTCTTCTCCCCATAAGGCATCCAAATACTAAGTATGAAATCTATCCAAGTTTCTTACTTTGAGATATCTTGTTAGCAAGGTTTTCAGAGCTTGACTCAGGTGTCCCCAGATGACCTTTGATCTCCACCAAAAATGATGGGGTTGTTCTAGCCTATATAGCGTACCTACACACCAAGTTTGAGCTTCAAAGAAGTTTCCCTTCTTGAGATACCACGTGCACAAGCTAAGTGTTACAAACACACACATATGCCATCATGAATGCACAGGTTTCCCTTTCATCAAAACCACTAAGGAGAAAACTGAACCATGATGATATTTTGTTCCCTTTATTCACAGAAGCAGCATTCTATCTTACACATGATGAGTTGTATCATGCATACAAATTATAACTGAATAGTAACTGAGGAAGAATAATGGTTTTTATATAACACTCTATATGGTGAGTTGGTGACCTTATAATGAATACGTTATCATACTTATGAACACCCTCCATCAAATTAGAAATCTTGAATTGTAAATATTTGTATAGAGTGTATAGACTGTCAACTCAGACAAGTGAATGATATCATGAAATTAAACAAAATATATCTATAAATGAGATAAAACATTAAGTGCCCCACACAATAGATTGGTATTTCCATGATTTTAAAAGGTTGACCAAGGTGTCAGGGTATCATTTCATTGGATTTACTATCACAGACATACCAGGCAGTAGTGTGTGTGTGTGTGCATGTAGGAGGGTGATGCACAGCCTTCCCCTTCTCCCACAGCATATGAGAACTACACTGTCCATCAGGTGACAAGGAATTCACAGTCCAGAACTCACAAAGCACATCATTATTCTTTTAACAATATCATATGATGAGAACCAACACCAAATACAAATTAGTCAAATGGCATAATTAGCTTTAGCTTGTGACCTACCATCTGTACCCATATTTCCCTGCATTTCTAAGACAGTAGAAAATACGTACTTGGAACAGTTTGTCTTGTATGGAATTAGAGACATGATTTTATCATGTGAGTTGTGAGTAGTTAATATGTTACATCTTGCAACAACTATACATACATTATATACCCCTATATTAAATACCCTTACCTGGGATATCTATAAATTGGTCTTTCCTCTGTGTGCTTTTCAAATGCTTTGAAATAAAATTCACTGATTATTTCCTCCAATCACATGCAGTAGTTGCATTTAATCACTCCCATGAAGGGATTATTAGTTTTCACTTTGGACTAGAAAGCCCATCTAAGCCCCCCAACTGGCTCCTGTCAAGGTCTGGGACCATCATCTAATGTCCACATCCAACAACTGAGGGCACAATCCCTTTTAAGACACTTTCCCAAAGACTGGATGAGTGGGGGGGGCAGACCCTTGTTCTGTACCACTGCTGGACAGCTGTGCTGTGCTATACAAAGACAACTGGACAAAACCCTTGCATGGTCAAAATACAAATTGAAAATACATGTAAAATACAATTAACTATGCAGCTTTTTCTGGTGAACAATGCATACCTTTATATAATTCAAACCCAAAACAGCATACATAAAATAAAAATTATGATTCAAAGCAAGAATCTCCAAAAAGGACCTGTTACAAAGCATTAACAAATAACTGTACAATTTCAAGCAGTTAAAACACATTTCAAAGAAACAAATAAGAATGATGATGTTCAAGAATTTTCACCGAAGAAAAGACTTTATCCGACAAAAATTAGCACTCAGGGCTGTTGTTTTCCATATGCCAGCTGGGGTAATCCCCTCCTCTCCCCCTCCCCCAAGAAATAGCTTTCTTACCCCTAGATTTTTTTCCAACAATAGGGTTTTGGATCCCCCAGTGGAATGTTTTTGTGATTACGAAGCTTTGCCGGGGGTTACTGTAGTGCTCCAAAATTGACTGTTGTTTCACAAAGCATATTGCACGGGAAAGGTTTTCAATGGTCAAGTTACCCTACAACAGTAAGAAAGTGATCACATTTTGCTACAAGGTGCAGTGGCTTTAGGGCTGAATCTGGTACCCGGGTACTTGACCAAACATACAGGTACCCGAACATAAAATGAACAAAACGGGTACCCATCTTATGTTTAAAAAAACACGGAACTGTTCCATATACGGAACACTGCTATGAACAGGATAACAAAGACAGTGATGCATTTTGTTTGGGGTAATAAGACAGTGCAGCAAACTGTGAGTCAGTGAAAATCATGCACAAAGTATTCTGATTTAAAATAAAGTCAGCAGCTTTCAGAGTGAGTCCTTAAGATTTGGGTACCCCTTACCCAAACAGGTAATGAAAACAGGTACCTAGTTCCGAACTTTTATTACCCGACTCAGCCCTAAGTGGCTTTTGCAAAAACAAAAAAAAAAAGTAATTTGAGTAGTACAACAATGACATCACAAATTATTGTGCAATCTACCATTTTAAATTGAGTGAATAAGCTTCAGCATTTTACACCTCACCTAGGAATGTCCGGTGAAGATGGGAGTTGAATCATTAAAATTCACTTTCCAGCTTTGTAACATATCCTTTGAAATTTAAAGACTTCAGGTACACTTTACATTATCATTTAGGGTACTATCTGCTGGCCATACAGAGTAAAAAAAAGCAGTCCTTTTAAACTACACACGGTCCATTGCACGTTGACTAATGAGAAGTATACAATTTCTGGATCTCATCTATTAACATTCTTTCAGCAATTCTTCTGCTACATTTACAATTATAAACTTGATAAGTCAAAAATTCTCTAGATGTGTCCCTCTCTGAAAAGCAAAAAAAAAGTGATCTGAATAAAAGAATCATGATTCTGGAAAACTGGTGGTTTAGGAATTTTTTGAAGTACTTTAAAATGTAGTCTCTTCCATATATACAGATACTTTGATATATAGCACTGTTTACATGCCACATTAATCATTATACCTTTAATACTTCAGACCCAAATTTATTTTAGTAGTGGTGAAATTTTCATTTAACCACTACCTTCAAATCTCCAGATAGTAGCAACTTAAGTTACCACATAATTTACTTCATGTTTTATTTTTGCTATAAAACCACTTGCTAGAAATATTAAACTATAAAGTTCAAGCAGCAATATAACCAAACACACAAACTTAAAATAATTCCCCCTGTCCCCCACCCCCCCAACCCCTACCCAATCTTAACCCTCTCCCCTGAGATACTGTGTTACATGAACAGTTTTCAAAATTTTTACTGTTTGCCTTTTTTTGACCCCACATGACCTTTGACCTCCACAAACAGTAAGGATCACATACTCAGTATGGGCCATTCTTCTTGAGATATCATGTTTACAAGTAAGGTGGGACATACACATAACATCGCTATCGCATAGCTTCCTTTTACCTTTGGCAAGGATTAATGTTATGTTTCAAAAGACTTGCTATTGAAAAAAAATGTGCAGTGGCCATAAAACAGTCTCAGCTTAAAGAGACCAAGAAGCATCAAATAATTTATCTTGACTCTGGTTCTTTAAAAGGGGCTCATTGAGTTGATATGGATTATTTTTGTGATGAATCTGAAAGTGATCATTGTAAATTGAAAAATTGAAAATGCTTCTAATTAGCTTCATTACTCATGTTTCAATTCCTTTAGTTGCCAAAAATATGAGAAATTGTAGTTCTTGTGGACATAGATCGCATGTGATTACTTTGTAATGGTAAAAAGTGTCTGGTGACGAATTTGTAAAAATTGATTTTAATCATTGATTACCCTGTTATTGCTATTTTAGTTGTGAATCAGAAGTGCAGATCTCTTAGTTTGATCATTTACCATCAAGATATGAGTAAATCTCAACAGGTGTGAAAAAAAAATCATGAATTTTGTGAACCAACTCAGCAAGCCCCTTTAAAGATTCATGTTTTAAGACTAATTATTGAAAGAAGGAAAACCTGACCAGCCAACAACAATACACACCATATGATGTTACATGTTGACATGTATACTATAGGAACAAAATACTGTCATAATAATACTACACCCCACCCCCCACCCCCCCCTGCCAGTTTCAAATACTAACTGATGTATGATTCCATGCTTTTGTCAGGCCATTCCATCCCTCCACTGGAGGATATCTTTTACTCGACAAGGAAAGGACTATCCAAGCTGGACACACCAACCACAACGCCCCCTTCATCTTGACTTTGGAGTTTGGTCCTTACTTGGTGGCCAGCTGTTTCATTGATGACAATGTCATTGAGATTAGAGGAACTATATAAAATAAAAGAGTTTTGTCAAGATTTTGTGAAGAAAATACATTACCTTGTGTCATCCCATACTCTTACAACAATATACGATTCACTTTATCCACTCCAAATTATCCTATTGTAATATCATCTGGAGAAACGCCTTTCATCTTATCTAAACTACCTACTCATACTACAAAAGAAAGCTGTTTGGCTGATTACAAACTTTGATTATCTTGCTCAAAGAAAAATTTTTTTTAAATTAAAAAATCCTTACTATTTTTGACATGCACAAGTTTCAAATGGCTATCTATTATCATGTAATTTTTTTTGCTGTTGTGTCTGTTTGTTTGACTGTCACTTTTAGTTTACTTTTGTAAAGGGGGACTGCTCATAAGAGATCTACTTCTTCAGTGCTCCTCCACCTTCTTGCAAAATTATTGTATTGAAGTGCATACTTATATTGTGGAAGTAAACTCAAACTCAAAAAACTCAAACTGAAGAGTGAAACTAAGAATTTAAGGATTCAAGGACCAAAGCAGTGTGTAATTTTAAGGAATTTGAGTTGGTAGTCCGAAGGACAACCAGTGGACAACCATTTTGTCAAAATTGG
>WURT03173074.1:0-10430 GCA_009936505.3 Holothuria glaberrima | reverse complement strand
TTTTTAAAGTCTTTGGTATGACTCGACCTGGGAATCGAACCCGGGCCTCCCGCGTGAGAGTTGGATGCTCTAACCACCAGATCAAACACACGGTGATGGTGGAAGAGAGCATCATACCGCGACTGAGCTATATTGGCATATGACCTACCTTACGTTTTCCTTTGTCATTCGAAGCCCTCCTCATTCTTCCAACAACCCGAAAGGGCCAGTGTTTAATTTTTTTTTACCCCCGCCAGGGTCGGCTCTCAGTCAGGGCGTAACTCAAGGGGGTTTGGGGGGTTCACCCCCAACTCGCAAAAATTTGACTCTGGCAGGGCAAAAATATATATTTCGCAGGGCAAAACTGCGAAATAAAAAAATAAAAAGTAAAAAATATGTTATAAATTATATGATAACCAAAATTCTTAATATTTGTTGATAGTTCGATAATTAGTTTCAAAATAAAATAAAACAATAGAAAAGAAACAAACATAACTTTCATGACAATAGACCTATATGAGCTTTAAATAAGCACAGTTTAGATTCCGGGGAGAAACATTAAATCAGAGTCTAATGTCAATGTTCGACGAGCGGTTGAACGACTGCATTCTTCTTACCTGTGAGGAAGATCTCTCAGACAACATGAACATTGATGCCGTCTTAAATGATTGGTCGACAGAGAAAATGCGAAACCTAAAAATAAAGTAAACTCTTTTACCTTGCATAAAGGCCTTTAATGAAGCAGAGGTTTCAGCTTTCAAGTAAAAGTTAAAAAAAAACTACTTATCTATTTAGGTATATATTATACAAAAAACTGTTTTCATAGTTGTAATGCATCATGCATGCGTACCATTATTACAATGTATACATAAAGATTAAAGTAAAGATTAAGTACACTGTTATACAGTACTATGTTATGAGGCTCTCGACTGTGAAATACAACGTACAGTTCTGTTCTTTGTGTGGCATGGCTGCCGACAAAGTAAATTATGAATCCACAGTATTCAGTTACAGAATCAGCGTTTATTTACCATTCTTTTTAGAACATGAGGTCACAGGACACTGACTGATTTCGCAGGGCAAAAATACCTTCACCCCCAATAAATCCTATTGAGTTACGTCCCTGCTCTCGGTGGGTCTGTATTGGTATTCTTTACTGCATAATTTTCGCGCGCTCCTCTCGTCGAGGGGTCTGCTTAGCCACACTCTCTTGAAAACTGAACCTAACTTAGCCTAATCAATATTCTGAATACTCAGCCAGAACTGATCAATCCATAGTTGTTCACATTTAATTATCGTAAACAACAATGTTCAGTGAAAGAATGGAGAGATGAACTGCTTTTTCGGGAGGACGGTTGGTAAGACACAATGCGCGTTATCCCGGATACGGGCCAACCGCCCGACAAGTGTTTTCCTCTATAGGTCTAGTCTACAACTGGTTGTTTGAGACGGCTTTGCCGACCTTTTACGGTCACAGAAAGGCTATTTTCCGGAGCTCTTCGCGCGCACTTTTCAGTGTATTCGTGGGCTGGCAAAATAAATTAGTACTACCACAACAATTCTGTGCGCTGTTCGCTCGGTCTAGTTTCATTGTGTTTCTTTCGAACTTTGGTTTCATATTCATAAATTGTAACCCCCTGACCAGATGGTATACCAAGTCATTTATAGGTAACACATTTTATAGTAAAGGTCGATTTTTCATTCTCAGTGGGACAGCCGTCCCCGTTTTGACGAATGCGATCGTTTGGTCATTTTGGCTTGTAACAAATGCAATTTCAGCCTTCTCAACATTAAAATAGGAATGACTGTTTTAATTTCTACTATTGAAAACTAAGAAATGATTGATTAGACAAAGAGTCTCCAATTGAGAGAAGAGTCGTCACCTTGTAAAATAAGAAAGTTGTGTCGAAAAATGGAGGCTGGAACCGCAAAAGCCCCTCTGTGGAGAAAGGTCTGTTCGTAGAATGTCCAATATGCACACCAATATGTTGGGAAAATTAAGTATAGAACCTAAAGTCATGCTTAAGGACATGTTTGTCGAAATGTATTGTTCCTGGAAACAGAAAGTAAAGCATGGATCGATGGAGTCTCGTTTAGTTCATAGATCAACGAGAAACCATCAACAGATAAATTTATTATGGGAAAATGGCGAAAAAGAGAGTGGATAGACGATCGACAGGCACGGCTTTGCAAAAATAGGACGATTTCCAGATCAGTCACAGCGACTATACATTACTGACGAGAAAGTGCCAGTTGCCGAACACTAAACCTACTTCGAACGTTGCCATAAAACCTGCGTTTTGTAGGAGGAAAGAGGTCTACGTGCTGGTTGCCTGTTAGGAATAAGAATTGAGGTCGACGACGTAAAACGAAACAAAAAACACTTGATGACAATTTATACCGCGTGTTTATTTACAGTGATTCCTTCCTCAATAAAAAAGTGTGTAAAGGTTCGACATAGAAGACCAACGTCAAAACTGTCTATTCTTAATTTGTAAACAAAACGTTTTATGTAGAATTTATTCTATTTACATGAAAACTTCCCCGAGTTTAGTTTTTATCATATTACAAATGAACATTAATGACATAAAATATTTCTAACTCCTTGAAACCTTTTCATAAAGTGTTTTTTAAAAGGGCTATTGGAGCCAATTGAAAAAAGTGTATTTTATGTCTGTATTCTCATGCAAATATCGAGCAATGGGAAAACATGCTGTCGGTTACTTTAAGACATGCAACTATCTAAGCAACAGTTATTTTGGCACGCAATCATCAGTGGACAATCATTTGCCTGCACCGTGACAAATGGATTAATGGAGGTCCGTCTTGTTGTTCATTATGTGTATAAGATTGCGTGTTTCTGCAAAACTGCTATATATTCTGTAAATAAAAACCTAGTTTAAAGGGCAATTCTCATCATCCCAGACGGTTTCAATTCTCCCAACTAAGCAACTTGTAGCTCCTCCCATAACTGTATAAAGCTCCTCCTTGTCCAGACATAAACCTATTTTATTGCTTCAGGCCATGTCCTGGTGAGCAAACAAGGCTATAATGCGTAATCCAAGACTCTCTTAGCACTGTGTGGAATGTAAGCTACTCTGCATCTTTTGAAGTTCCAAACTTTCATGTCAATCAAAGAGCAGTAACCAGCTGAGAATTTTGATACCCCTACACTAAAAACATAGTTTGGGGTGACGACTGATTGTCTTTAAGTCTTCCATGTGGCAAATGAGAAGGGTATACATTCCACGGAGATGTACGGTACATCAGGGGGGCAGTAAGCGTTTTCTTGGTTGAGTGGGGTGGGTGTAACAAAATGAATGTATTTCAGGCGAGGATTCAAGAGGCACAGAAGGGCAAGTGACCCCTTTTTTTCACCGGCCAAAATGGTGAAATGTAAGCGTATCACGCTGTACCATACAAAAGTAAAATAACACTTTGTATTTTGTTCAGGAATTTCCTATTAATATAACTGGTAGTTTAAGCCATTATAACTGAGAGTATGGGACGACTTTGCCATCACTTAACTGTAACAAAGGCTATTTTCCGGCGCACTTCGCGAGCACCTTTTTCCTGCATTCGTGGTAACCTTTCATTATTGTTACCAAAAAAAGAAAATTAATAAAAAAATAAAAAATGGGGCGCGTTTCGCGCGCTCTAGTTTCATGGCGTCTTTTCATACTCTGCAGGTTTCATATAATTGGCGTACCTATACACATCTACAGGTAAAGCATTTTTCTGGAAAGGGTTGGAATTCCAACCTCTGTCGCATAGATCGTTCCCTTCTTGGCGTACTGACGAATAGGCCAAACCCTGGAATTTACACAGTGACAAATGTTATTGTTTGGTCATTTTGACGTGGTGACGAGAGCAATTATTTAAGTCCGAACCAGTTTATCTCAACAATAAAAACTGGAATGACAATGTTGTATATTTCATTTTCTATAATTGAAAACTAAGAATGTGAACTTGGAAACAGAAATAGATTCGTCACTATACCAAAAATCGGGTTTTGCCAATCCGTCAGTACTCTACAAAAGGGGACAAACTGTTCTTTTGTATTTGTCAAGCGGTAGCCTTCAGTGGTATACTATTCTACCCGGAAAACCAACTCTCAGGACATACTCGTGGACACGAGGCAAGGCATGTTATTCGTGGGGTGGGCAAGGCTGGGACAAGGGATCATGGCCTCCAAGAGTGGCAAAATTTCCACCGTCGTCGGGGATTCTTAACAAATATGTTATCCCTGGAGTGCCATCATGTCACCCCGAAGGTGTACCTACTTTTTCTCTCAAGGAGGGCAGATTTATTGAATGGAACTCAAACTTTACGACGCTTCGCGCCTTGTAGAGTTTTATGTTGTTTCAGTTTCTTCCATAGTTCCTTTGAATATAGCCAAAATAATGCAAGCCCCTTCCCAAGTTACCAAGTGCCCTTTAGGTATAGCTTGCACAGTTTTCTATAAAAGACTGGGAACTTCATTGTTATTTACATAGTTTTTCCTTGAATTTGTTGTATGGTATACGACATAGGCGTAGGAAGAGGGGGCTGGGAGCTTTAGCCGCCAGTAAAAAATGTGGTGGGCGGAGTATGCTTCCGCCCCCTCCATCCGAAAACAAAACCCCTTATTTGTTCTCTCTGTTAAAATGTCAAAAACTTCCAGTAATTTTCCTCAAAATTTGCACCAAATTGCGTGTATGGAACCCAAAATATCCAAAAATTCTCCAAAGGGGGAGGGAGACATCCCTTTAGACCCTCACCAGGACGGCTGTCTTAAACAACGTTCAGCCCCTCCCCCAGTTGAAAAGAGCTTCCTACGCCTATGAAATATGGAAAGAAAATCGCGGTGGCACGTTTCATAGGCGTAGGAAAAGGGGGCGCGCGTTCTGGTTGGTGAGGTGCGGAAAACTCCCCCCCCCTTTTGGATGACATGCTGCCAAAATATGACATTGAAAAGGATGAAATTCCTTCAAAGTTTGTCAAGCATTGTACCATTTTGCCTCTTGAGCACTCTGGGGTGCACACCCCATGAGAGAAACAGCCCACTCGAGGAAAGTAGTACCAAAGTACACCATCAATTTTAGATCCTCTTTATTTGTGAATTTCTCCTATTAAGATGATCCCTTGAAGCCGATTCTCCCTGGGTATGAAACGACGGAGCAAAGCACCACAGAACCGACCCACGAAGAACCCATGGTGCACCGAATATCCTCAGAGACCAGTGTAGGGCCATTCACTCTGACCTGTTTCCCGTTGATATCGTTGATGCAGGGACCCTTATTCAGGGTGTGGATGCTTCGGCATGCAAGGACCCTGCTCAGGGTGTACCATTCTTCTCCACTCCAGGGTTGATGTCTTCTTAGGTGGCTGGTCTGCATTTCGATGGTGCGCCCTCGTTTGGTTTTAGTTACAATTTTTTCCACTCTTTGTCAGTCCTTCCAGTGGAGTCTGTTTGAGGTATAGTGGTCGCAGTTTAAGTTGTCTTCGAATGAATTTCCTTGTCTGTCGTTCTTTTTTTCTACACTTGGATAGAAATTTGTTTGTAAGTCGCTGTATCTCACTTTGTTGGGAGTCCTGCAATGTCAAGTACTGTGTTAGAGGGTGTTCCCTGTCTAGGTGGTGGGCAATTCTACATGACCGTCGTTGTGCGCGTTCAGTGATGTTCCAATTGTGTGTCCTTTACCTTGTGATCTGAACATTTTTCTGCAAAAAATGTCAACTAATATGGAAAAGATCATATGATTTTGATTGCACTTTTAAGCTTCCGTAATTGTTAGCTTGCGTGCAAACACGGCTTATTTTCTGTACGCGCAATGAGATCAATCATCGATGTAGTAGTTTGCCCGCCCGGCGGACGTGTATTGCTCCTGCACCCACACTGACTGCACTCGCAATACCAGGAGTATGTACGTCAAAAGAGGAGTAACATATTCGACACCTGCTATGAAGGTAATCTGGTAGTCTGGTATATGGAGCTTCTTAATGAAAATTAATGAAATATTTTTAACAATTGCCATTTCGAAAACGCTTAAAGTATTACTGCGATCCTTTTTCCGGCCTTTCGTTACGAGGACACCTCCTCAGGTACCCGCGGAGAGGATTCTGTTTGCTCAGCACCCCAGCTTCCCAAACCATTAGGGGATATGACTGAACAAGGAATATGCCGTGCAGCATGCTATGTAGGCAACTCTTCAGGTTACTTCCTTCAACTTCCTCACGCAATCCATTCCCCTCCACACTAAAGTGGGATCTATTCGTATGGTTCACAGGCGTAGGAAGACGTTCTCAGCTGAGCGCCGGGGAAGACACCATTTAGATAGTCGTCCATGGGAGTGGTGCAAGGGAAGGGGAACCACCCGAATCCTTTGGATTTTTAAATACTTCTCAATGCAAATTACTGTATCGTACAAATAGTAATTTTTTTGAAGTATATTCATTATTGCAAAGTTTGACACTCACTGAGTGAATTTCGTCCATGAAAAGGGAGAGGAAGGGAGAGGAAGGATACTTTTGAAACGCACATTTTTAGCTGACAGGTTTTAGCCCTCCAGGCTCCCCCACTGTTCCTACATCTACAGTCGGTTTATTTAAAAATTAATAACATTGTCTGTCCAATTGAGTGCAGCAAAAAAGTTTTAGTATCTCCTGGTTTCGCCGTGTTCACGGCGTTCCTCAACGGGGATGAGTAATTACTGTGATCTTGAACTAGTTAAGGAGTGACGGGCGGCCGACCGGTCTGGGAAATTCCGCTTAGATGTCTTAAAGTATGTTTTGTTTGTAAAGTAGAGTTTACTGGCATGCCGGCTCTGCTCCGCCCATACCTGAACAGCAGGTACACAATTACCAGGAGGATCGATGGATGGGCGGGGAGGGGGGGATCGAGGGACTTAAAACCACACACTCATCACCTCAACGTTTATTTTTAGTGTGGGGGTGTCAAAATTTTTAGTTCGTGACTGCTCTATTGACAGCCTAAAGTTTTAAAACTCAAAAGATGCGGAGTAGCTCACTAGTTCCACGTACACAATGCAGAGAGTGCTTGGATTACACATTTAACTTTGTATATGTTCACCAGGACATGGCCTTGAAGCAATAAAATGGGTTTGTATCTGCACAAGGAGGAGTTATGGGAGGAGCTACAAGTTGCATAGTTGGGAGAATTGGAACTGTCTGGGGTGACGAGATTTGCCCTTTAAGTTCAGACTTTACAATGTGCAAACCATTGTCGAGGTAGTGCCGCCGCCGTCATCTCTCTCAAACGGTGTGGGGTTTCAGGGGCTCGTCTCGGAGTATTCTATCGTAACTAAATTCGTAGCCTCAGGGGGAAGAATGTCACATCGCAAATATCATTTTCCTAAGAAGTAGGTGATATGGCCTGGGCGTTATTTTTCGCCTCTACCAACCGTTCCTTCCCGGTCGCTACGCGCTTGATGAGCACCAATTGAAAATAGCCCAGACTTCATGAAATGGTGATTTGTGCACTCGATCGCATATAGACTGCATAGCCTAAGTTCAAATTTTTAATTTTCACTATTTATAACAGACCAAGACTGACGGAATGCCAAGAATTCCCTGGGCAGAGCCGTACGTATAATCAGATAATATATGTAGGTTTTCTGCGGTACTGTCAGTTCCGTCGCATTCCGCATTCCAAAGCTTATCGGTACTTTTACTACCGTAGCTTTACGAGCATCCGTAGAGTTTTATAAGATGTAAACAGTTACAGCCTGAACTTTGAACCCCACCAGCTGGCCCGGCGCGACTCAATGTACGTTGTTCAACTTCATGTAGTAAATTGTCAATCGATATAATAATATGTAGTTGCCGCGCAAGCTTATCGGTTTGGATGACAGTGCAAAACCGGCAACACATTTAAGAATCCATCTAGAAAGTACCGATGAAATGTGCAAAAAAATTTGCATCATTGCTTATTTTCACTCAAAATAAATCCAAGCAGAAGACGACTAACAAGCAGAGAAGACGCACGCGTATCGAGGTGTGGTTTTGTGCTCCGCAACTAAGTAAAATAGGTAACGTTAACATGAGTTGGGTTTCTCTAAATGGTAAAAGATTACGTTAGCTTACAAAGGTAAACGAGTTACAATAGTAACGTTAGAACCCTCAACCGGATGAAGTTAGTGCAATAACCCACGTACAATAGCCCAGGTATATGACTCCGTTAAATTCACCTGGAAGCAACCAGTAAATAACAAGACTGGGCCAAATTCAGTGTATGTGATTATGTCTGCAGGCTAGATCAAGAGTTTGTGTGTAGTTAACTCTAAACATAATTACTCAGTAAGTAGGCTACACTCATAGTAGGCCTGCTAACAGTAATGCCAAAGCTGGAAGGCTATAAAGTTTGCTTAACCTTGTTTTTGCACATTACATAATAGGCTATAGGTTAGTCACAGTTTCATCGTAACAAACTGTACTCTATGTATATTGGTTTAACATCTTAAGCTGATAGAGCTCAGTGCATTTGATGGCAGCAGCAGTCTCAGTGAGTTGTGATTCATTATTGTAGCAATATCATATGGGCAGGGCTCTACATTAACACTTGCCTGATTGCCCAGGGCAAGTAAAAATTTTCCAGGGTAAGCTGTCTCTTGCTCCAACTTGCCCAAATGGGCAAGTAGATCAAAAATACTACCTCAAAATTTAAGATGAAAGAAAAGATATTTTTACACAGTGAGAGGGAAAAATTTATTTCACAAATTACTTCACCCTTGAAAAAAAGAGTTGTGTCCCAGACCTCATGGGTTGATGAGAACTGTTTAATTAAAACACTGTTTATTACTAATATGCAAAAACTTTTTCATTTTTAAAGATGGAAGAAGAGTGCTATTAATAATTTCAAAGACTAATTTCAAGGATTTTTGACACCTTTGTGACTGTAAACAATCATGCTGGAATTTCATACTTTAACCACCCAACTAGAAGGGCAAGTGAGTTTGGAAGTAAGTGTAGAGCCCTGCATAAGGGCTATGGATAATACAGAATAAAACAATGGGTACTAATTTAGAATCAGTGCCTGGAAGTGACATAGGCATTGCAACTTCAAATTACAACTCCAAATTAAAAAGTTCAGTGACAAGTCAAGTTACAAAACAGCAAGGAAGAAGCATAACAAGTGTGGAAAGAGAGGGCAGTCAGTGGGATTCAAACTCGGTACACTGCAAGAATGCAAATGTGATGCATTGTAACTGTATTGCGAGTCTATGCCCTAACCTATAGTGCAGCGAGCCGAGCTGACGGCCAACGATTTTAAATATTATAAGTACAGACTAATTTTACGTACAGTCTAATTCCATTGCGTATATACATGCCTATACCTATACCCTAGGGCATACATAACCCTATCTCTATGCGTACCACGTATATAACCCGATCCTTATCCGTATGCCTGCCACGTAACCCTATCCCTATCCGTATGCGTACCACTTAAACCTATTCCGAATCCTATTCGTATGCATTCTGTATATAACCTTACCCCTATCTGTATGCCTACCACATATATAACCCTATCCTTATGTGTACCATGATACGTCGCTTCCAGGCAATGATTCTAAATTAGAGCCAAACTATGATACTGTATGTATTAGCTTTCATTGAGTATAGGCCTAGCTATGTTTTATCTTTTTTTGATTGCATATTACCATGAGGGAAACCCACCTCAGCATATTACTGCAGTGATTAGTTGCTACAGTATATAGGGCCTATTCAAGTACATGGGGGTGTATGTGCCGATGATTGCTTGATGTACAATACAATATAAGCTTAAAGACTGGAGACCTACAGGAAGACTTTAATCATTTATATACATCGCAAAATAAGTGGCAGGTGCAGTTTAATCCCAGCAAATGCTATGTCATGCACATGCCATCTGCAAGACTGATAATTCTAAATAGCAGGGATGAGGTTTTGCTGCAAATTTGCGCATTTCCATGATTTTTTTTCAACATCTGCTAGTACAGTATATACGCTCTATTTCTGCAAACAAAAATGCTGAAAATAAGTCATGGTAAACTTGCTCCATGGTAACGAGGTTACAAAAAATTTATATTGGTCTTTTCACTTATCCCTTGAAAAGACCAAATGTAAACACGATTAGTGGCTTATGCACACCTAGGCTTATATGCCTTTGATTTGACCCCTGCCAGTATCTGAGCAGATTGCAGAAGCACATTTGACTGACCATGCCAGCCTGAGGTTAGTTGGGTGCTTAATTCAATTGATAAGGGTATAATTTAACTACTATTAAGTGAAAACTGTAAGTAATCTTGAAGGAATCTAGGATTAAAATCTTTGTTTTGTGGTATGCTGAAAGAGCCTATTGTAGTTATAATATTTACACAAAACTTTACATTCTGTACTTAGATATGTTGTATAAATGGTCCTGTGATTGGCAAATGCTTTTTAATGCACAGAAGTGTAAGTGTCTTCATTTT
>WURT03173063.1:0-10431 GCA_009936505.3 Holothuria glaberrima | reverse complement strand
CAGTTCAAAGCTTTGCCAACGATAGTACAATTTTGAACCTAAGCCAGGCCTTACATGTATCCCAACCCTCAGCCCCCCCCCCTTTAACGATGGTACCCAGAACATGTGAAAAAGGAAGGGTCCGCTTGTAGGTATGCCCCTTGCTCCTCCACTTAGTGTTATATCTGCCCCACTAGAGATGTGGCCCAGGCTACCGCTCTGCATTGTCCAAATAATAAAAGTGCACTCAACCCCAAAGGCATGTGAATGTTTTACGTTACCGTGTATCTTAGTACTAGAGGGAACATGCAGTTACCCCAAGTTGAATTAGCGTACCCAGTTGTCGTATTTTATGAACACCACTTTTCAATCATGTGACATTTTTTATCATTGATAAATCTATGCAGAATAACTCCTTATTTTACCTAAAAATATTCATATTATTTCATATAAAATGCTTGCAAGTGTAATAATAGATTTGAAAGATTTAGCTGATTTTTCAAAATAAATTTGGGGCTATTGCTTATTCCCTTTAAGTATTGGACTCACGCTTACGTCACAATTCATATTGTAGTACTGGTTGGCAATAAAATAACGATGACATTTGCTGTTCAATCATGGTATAGTGCTTGTTTATAGTCAAGAAGTAAAAATTTGAGGGATGAACCTCAGTGCAACAAATCAGACCCTTTCAGCAAGGAATCACTAAGCCTTTAGACTTTCAGATTTACTCTTCTTGTTGCCCACAGTGGACTCTTGTCTGTGACATTTTTGAAGTGTCAGTAACATTTGATTGAACACAAAGGTTCGGGTCGTATGCAATGTTTTGAAGAAATTGTTTGGTGCAGTTACTGCAGGGTAATCCTTAAAATAGCAAAATAGCCGCCCATATAGTTATCATAATGACAATTATATGGGCGGCTATTTTGCTATTTCCGCCATCTTGGTTGACCTGAATCCCGCAAAAAATGCCCAGAAAAATACTTTCTGAAAATTATTTACCAGAATATGGACAGCCTTTAGGTTTGAATGTGTTGAAAATATTTTTAAGGATTATTTTACCTATTATTATAATTTACTGACATTCTAACATTAGCGGCCATTTTGCTATTTCCGCTCTTGGTTGACCCGGATCCTGTAAAAAAATGTCCAGAAAAATACTTTTAGAATATTTACAATAGAATATGGGCATAGATTAGGCTTGTCTGTGTCAAAAGTATTTTTAATGATTATTTTTCCAATTATTATAATATATTGACATACTTATTGCATTTGCGGCCATTTTGATTTTTCCGCCATATGGTTGACCTGAATCCAAAAGAAGTATTTAAAAAAATCATTTTTAGATTATTTGTCATGGAACATGGCCAGATACTAAGGGCAACTGTGTCAAAAGTAATTTTACTGATTATTTCTCATATTATTTTTATACATTATGGTCGTTGTATTGGCGGCCGTTTTGTTTTTCCGATATCTTGGTTAACCTGAATCCCGCCAATACAGTCCCAAAAATTAAATTTGGAATTTTTGTCATAAAATATGACAAAATTTGAAGAGTCGACGGCTCGAAAATACTTTTTAAAGATATTTTCTTTGTTATTATTTAATACAAAATATTCATAATTTTTGCCGCCATTTTGTTTTGGCAGCCATTTTGAATGAATGGGACCCAATATTTTTACTGTTATCACTTGATTTCATGTCAAGGAACCCTAAGTATTGGGTCGGAGAGTTGTGGGAGGGATGCCCTCGAGGTGCCTCTGGTCCATGGCCTATATATTCTCACTAATTACTAGGATAAACTAATGATGCTGGTTTTCCCCAAGTAGTAGAAGGGGAATAAAGGTGGGGAAGGGGAATGTAGGGGAAAGGGTCCTGACATGCATGAGAACAGTGCCACGGGGAGGGTATCAGGAATGGGGGTGTTTCCTGTATTGGGAACTTTTTGACAGTTAGGGTGTCCGAGATGGTTTACTACATTCAAAGGAAACTGAGCGGACATTTAGAGGGAGCGGTGGAGAGAAAAGGGTCACAATGTTCCCCCACCCCATCAGCAGGTCTGGGGTGATCCCTTCCCCTCCCCACGTCTCCTATGTCTATGTAGATATTCTTTGATTTATTATAAACTATTGAAACATTCTTGCAAAAAAGTTGTTTTCTAGCCTCAGCTTATTTGCTCATTGACTTAGTGTGTTAGGCTGATATACTGATGATTTTTCTTCTTTTTCCCAAAAAAGTATGTTCCACTCCAAATATTTTTCTCTACTTTTAGTATGTTATTAATGTATACGAGAGCAGCAAAGTCCTTCACGAAGCGTTTCTGTTGAAATTAGTGGTTGGTGTTTTGCTAGTTTGACTAGACTATAATAGCACTGAAACTGCCTGACGGAAAAACCCGTAAGCTTTCGCGGATTAACCTACAAGTGCGTCTGGGGTGACGCCACGACTCCCCGAGGGGGGGGGGAGCGACCCGAAGCCCCGACAGCCTCGATGCCTTCGAGGGGTTTGTGAGGGAAGATTTAAAGGAAACCTGTGTATTATACCATGCCATTGTGAGGTATATATTGAATAAAAATTGTAGATACTAGAGGAATATATTCCCGAGCTGTTTCAATGTTTTTCCCCGAATCTGAAGTGTGAAATTGTAAAGCACGCGAAGCGCGAGAAAATTGTTTGGGTAAGCCTACACTAAAAAACAATTTGTACTTATTTAAGGCTCTGATAGGTCAGTTTCCCGGGCAGTTGGGCCCTATTGGGCATAACTTACATTGAACTTCCTCCTCGAGTCACTAGCCGTACCGCACGACAGACACAACAAAACATTAACTAGGTTCGGCGAAATGAGATGAAATTCCCGACTTATACAAACATCTACGTATTTTACTTCTTAAGGTACTTGAAATGTGGAAAGGGTTTTTGTACTTTGATTAGCTGTAAGTAACTGAACTAAGGAAGAGTGGGCAAAGCGTATCGAAACGTTTGGGTTTTTCCGCAGAAACAACCCGATTTGAAAGCCAAAATAATGTAAACCTAGGATGGGTGGCAACAGAATTTCCCGACAGGAACCGGGCCATTCCAGTGACCCCAACTTCTGACAGCCCCTATGTCGAAGGAATGGTGAGAAACGGATATTAAAGAGCGTGTAACTATCCCATGCCAATGTAGGGTATATTTTTCATAATATCACGTACTACTGCAAGAGCCGAGTTTCGCACTGATAGTGCTCTTTTGAATCTGAATCGTAAAATTGCAAAGCGCGCGAAAAGATTTGGTAGGCTTACACAAAATAAAAAAAAAACATATGTTATCATTAAGACCCTCATGACACACACAAGACAACAGCAACTAGGCGTTTCGATATGGGATGAAAGTTACGACCTCTATGTAAATTGTGTACTCTGCCTACATGTTACCTGGTAAGGTGAACAGGACTTGTACTATCAAGCTATGTGGAATGGAGCTATTGGAGAAACTGGAGTGACTCTACAGCGAGCGTAGCGCGCCGAAAATTTAGAGTTCTAAGCAAAGAAGTTTCCCTTTTGAGAGCAAAAAACAGGTAAACCGTCATGGCGACTTGTCGCCGTCGGGCACTGCATACTTAATGTATCAAATAAGACTCCCCGGAGAAACTGTAATAATTCCCCGACGGGGGCATGTCCCTTGTCCCCCACCTGGTACCACCCCTGAAGTACGTACACAACACGGTCACATATTCGGACAAAGCATGCAAGCACGTGTTCAGTTTTAAGTTGTCCAGAGAAAACTTGATATGGGAAGCATATGGGAACGTTTGGGTGTATGTCGATCATTAAAAGTCAAACACAAAGTGCACCGTTTTAGGCAGTGTGCACACCCACACGGACTAGTTTGGACCTCAAAATCGAACGAAAAATTTCATTCGTCCCTGAAAGTAAATATTATGAATACCGTCCAATCAGGAAGATTTACTCTCACTTAAAAGTAGCGGTACTAATCTTTGTAATTCAACTTTAGCTTGGTCAATGGGATAAATATTAAGCAGCACAACGGGTACGGTATCCAGTAGGTGCAACGAGAATGCAAATGGCCTATTCAGGTATATAACTTTAAAAATCTTTTAGATTTCTTAATTTCCAATGAGAAAAGTACATATTATAAAGTTTTTCATTAATTATGCCTTATTTTAAAGAGGACGTTTTGAAGTGTATAAAACACGTGTAGCCACATTCAACTGAAAACGAACTGGAGACGAAAATTTTGATAAAAGGAGAAAGGGTGGCAACAGGAAATAGTAAAACACACACTTAAGGGCAATGTCAGTCTGCGCAGTGAGCAAATGATCGCAACGTTCCCATATGCAGTGGCGTAGGAACTAGGGGGCCATGGGGGCATGGCCCCTCAACGTTTTTTGTGTGGGGCCAAATGTCATTTTGGCCCCCCAAAATCACGATAGTATTCAATACATATAAAATGAATATGTACTTTAATAAAGTAGATCCTGCCGTCTGCTTTCTGATAGTGAAAAACATTACCAAATGGTCTTTAAAAGCCTATTTTTTACGCGCTTCGCGCGCATTCTTCATGCCCAATAACCTAATAACTAATAACTTCATGTCCAATAACTAATTCAAGAAGGACAGAACGTGCCTTAGATTATTGCAAAGTCCCGCATGGCAGCTTTTGTAATCAAAGTTGCCAACCCTTAAACCTGCAGCGTCATAAAGAAATCGAATGGCCGTAAGTTGATCATAGTTATTATGCAACCAGATGCCGAAAATGCGTATATTATTGAACGCAAATTTTATGCAAATTTTATTTCAAGGGTAGCATATGTATCACCAGATGGCATGTAAAGACACGTAATTTTCAAAAATTTCTCAAAGGGGAGGGGGACCCCTCCCCTTAGACCCCTCCCCCAGGTCGGCGATCAAAAAAACTACTGCGTTCCCCCTCCCCCGTGAGAGAGAAATCCTGGCTACGCCACTGCTTATGAGTTAAACTTTCTTGATACTGGCGTTGAGGCACTTTTTGTCGGGAATGTAGCCCATATTGTCGGGAAAAACACTCCCCACTCATCGATCCTTAGAGACGTTCCTGTGTGAAGGGGGTGACGGTCGAGAAATCACGTCTGGTCTGCCCCCCCCCCCCATGTCAAACATCTTCCTACGCCGCTGATACTACTTGTCGGGTTCATAGTTTAATCACCTTGTGTAAACCCCATGCATGCATTAAAGACTTTCTTCCGATTGGGGATGTTGCTGCGCTTCTGACCGAAAATTTAAGGTACTTTTTGTGTTTGCCCGGAAATATCATATATTTTGCCCCCAAAGAGCAGATTTTTCTGCCCGAATGGAGGAGGGTCTACAGACCAGAGACCAAGGCCTTTACCCCTATAATCATTAGCATTGTTTTGATCGATTAGATATGTGTGCGGTTATATATATACTAGTCTTGCTAGTCTCTGTCAGAGAGTTGTTTGCGTTTTATTAAAGTTGTAGCCGACCAATCTCAGTCCCCCCCCCCCTCCTTGTTACATGAAAGTCTGTTGCTTTGTCGTTAATAAGCGCGTTTCCCGAAATCTTGTATTTGCAGGCACAGGTAATGCATGTAAACGCGAATAAGAAAAATACTTCAAAGTGGAATTCTTCAAAACCAAGGTTATCGCCTTTGTTATTCCTTGTAAACATAGCAGCATATTTGAATTACCAACTTGAATGTAAGAAGTTCAAATATTCGTACTTTATATTTTGTCAGCCAGTGCAGTACGCTTGTACATAGATCCTGGCCGGCAGCCAAGTTGGCAACTGGCGGGATTCTTTAGAGCAGCAATCGGTACGATTCATAATCATGCGATATTTGTTTCTGCAAAACGTTCTTTGAATTACATAAATCGTATGAAATAACCCATACAATTTTGTGTAAGTTTTTCACGGGATGATTGTTCTATTCCACCTTTCGTTGACTGAGGATTTTCAAGGTCGCACTTCGGTGTTTAAGAATCGTTCGAGCGTATCGTGACTATACGTGTACACAAAACATCACCATCGGCTTGGCACATCAGGAAAGAATTATTCGCACGCAATTAGGCCCACCATGCAACTAGGAAGATGTGTGTCATCAATAGCTTCATGCACCTAACTTGATTTTTGTAACCTCTCAAGTGTCTTTCTTCAAAATTCCGTAAATAGCTCCAGGATAATACTTTCAAACTAAAGCATGGAATAATTTTTCTTGAATAGCTTATTCCGCTTTCCTTTCTGTTTCGGACCAGCTGTAGTTTCTATTCTGTACTTATGTGTGCAGTGAGCCGTTTATCTTTCGTTTCGCGTTGTATTCAAACGTGACTGGAAACAGGTTTGATAGAACCTTTTTTTGAAAACCGCTGCCTATTTGGTTATGAGCAACTATTTTGTTTAAGTAAATGAACAATGAAAGGGTGCAAAATGAAGTATATTTACAAGCTGCAATATACATATGAAAGTGAACTGTATTCAAACGTAAAACGTCGCCCGATCTATTAATAACACAGAAAGTGCCTGCTGCAAACTCGTAAGCTTTCGTGAATTATGTACCCCTGACTGCCTAAAGTGCTTTATACACAACTAGGAGAGAGGCCGGGGTATTTTGATAGGGGGAAAAGGATGGGGTTAGTGATCGCTGTTCTGGGGAATAGTGTAAGGGGAGGGGGAGCCCTTTCTGTTTTGTGTAATTCGGGTTAATGTGGGGCTGCTTAAATGCAAAATGGTGCTGCCTTTGGTATATTTTTAGAACTGACCATACATGGCTGGAAAATGTTCATTATTTAAAAAATTCCAATTTTTGGTTTGGTGAAAGAGGGCCATTCTTGTGAAAGGGTTCAAGGGAAGGGGGTGTCCTCCTCTTATTTGAGAAATGTTTGGTAATTTAAGGTTGCTTGGATACAAAATGGTGCTGTCTTTGGTACATTTTTTGAACTGACCCTAAATGGCTGTAAATTGTTCATAATTTAGTGAATTCTAATTTTTGGTTGGGTGAAAGAGGAGAGAAGCCTTTATTGTCTAAGAGAAGGGTATATTGGCAACAAACCTCCTGAAGTCTCCCTTTTGGATGCTTTACTTCCTTCTATTCAGGGAAAGGTTTACGCAGAAATGCGTGGGTGGATTCAACATAGACATTTTTTGAACTATTTTGAAAATTTTCCTTGCTTCATTTGTACATTATAAGAGGGTAACTAAAGGCTTCAAACACAGGAATAGGCCTTCTGGAAGCGCCGGATTAACTATATGGATCAGATATTGGCCTATCCCACCCCTCTTCTTCTTTTCTTCTGTCTCTTTCGATTCCTCCGTTCGTCTCTTTCGTTTTTCTCCTTTTCTCCATTCATCTCTTCTTTTCCTTCTCTTTTTTTTTCTTGCAAATGATAGGGGCGGTTGTCCCTGTTCCCTCTGCTCCCCTGTGGCGCCGTCCTGTACACAACACCGTGCCATATTAGGACAAAGCAAGCAAGCACGTGTTCAGATGTTTAAATTGTCAAGAGAAATCTTGATACGGTAAGACTTGTCAAAGTCATAGTTTTATCATCTTGTGTAAACTACACGCACGCACCTTTAGGCTTACTTCCGATTGGGGATGTTGCTGCGCTTCTGACCGAAAATTTTCGGTACTTTTTGGGTTTGCCCGGAAATACCATATATTTTGCTCCCAATGGCAAATTTTTCTGCCCGAATAGAGGGGGATCTATGTACTCGATATCCCCGGCCTTTACGCCTTTAATCATTAGCAATGTTTTAAACCATATATGTGAGCGGTAATATATACTTGATAGTCTCTCTGCTAGAGTGTTTGTGTTGTTTTATAGAACTTGTAGCCGACTGTATCTCAGTCCCTAGTTACAGAAAAGTTTGTTGTTTTGTCTTTATAAGTGTGTTCAGGAAATCTTTCATTTGCAGGCACATGTCATGCCTGTTAATGAGAATAAGGGACATACTTCAAAGTAGAATTCTAGAAGACCATGATTATCGCCTTTGTTATTCATATTTAACATGAAAGAGACAATTAATGACCAATGCAAATATAAAACCTTATAATATTTCATTCCTAGTTTATATTTAGTCAACCGGCGCAGTAGGCTTGTAAAAAGATCCTGGCATATAGCCAAGGATCTGACGGAATTCTCTACAGCGCCAATCGGCACCATTCAAAGTCATTCGATATTTGTTTTCTGCAAAACGTCCTTTGACTCACAAAAGGTACATTTTCTGCAAAACGTCCTTTGACTCACAAAAGTTGCATGAAATGGCCCATTGTTGTTTTTGTAATTGTTCAGATGGATGACTTTTCAATAATATGTGACGCTTCGGTGAATAATAGGACCTATTAAGAATCGTTCAAGCATTTTCATAGTATTATGACTAGGTTTTTGTGTACATATAATAAAATTAGCAGTTCGACGCAGTGCCAGGCTAGAGTCAGCACGCAATCAGGCCCACCATGCAACTAGTACGAGGTGTGTCATCAATACCTACATACAGCTATCAAGGAGACATATAATAGTACAACCAGATTATCTGCTACATTTGTCATTCTTTTCTCAATATTTGATCTAAACTACCTTCAAATAGCAGACAACTCACTTGTATCGAGACTGAGAGATTTCGCGGGAAGTGGTAATTTCTTACTGAGGTAAATATTTTGCGTTTGTGTATAATACGATATCCATAAGATCATGCCCAAATGGAGTACCGGTACTTTGCTGTTAATGTTTTCAATGAAAGTTTTTATTAAAGTTTTACCATGCTCAAAGTATGGAATCGTTCTACACGCTTACTTTAATGAACGAAACAATATTTGCCTATTAAATAATGTTCATTTAACTTAAGAACCACAGTATGCAGAGTCCCTATAGTTTTGGGATTCGATGGTTTTGGGGTACTTATGACGTCTTCTTAATCGAAAAATGTTTCGTTTCGTTTATTTTCACTTTTCTCGATACACACAAAAGAAGGGTGACACACACAAAAGAAGGGTGACACACACACAAAAGAAGGGTGACACACACAAAAGAAGGGTGAAGTACTTAGGTACGCCAGACTTTGCAGTAACGAAAATGTTTCCTAGAGAAAAGAGACTCATTTACAGAGAAACTTCTTAGTAGAAACTATTCGCCTGAAGAGATCGCCTCAGCCACTGACGGCATTAACTATAGGGAAAGGACGAATCTCCTTGCGACTAAGAAATCAGCAACAGCGCCACGACTCATTTTCAAGACGACCTACACCCTCCCACATCAAAACATGTCACCTAAAGCAAGCTTTAATGAAGCACTGGACTATAATTGCAGGTGACAAGCAACTATCCCGTCTGTTTTCCGATTATCCCACTATTGCCTATAAAAGGGCACCAAATCTTAAAGATTTACTTGTTAAATCAAGGTTTCCTCCAGACCAGGAGTCGGACGAAACAGAAAAAGGGTACGACGATATTCTATTAGATGCACTTTTAGCCGCATTATAACTCTCAAGACAACTCCCGTCATTGTTTTAAAGGCCACTACTGATCAAGTTCCGCCGTACAGAGCAAGAGAACAGAAACCGATTTAGTTTGGTTTTCAAAAAACCACCTAATTGTCATTTTGAGAACGACTCACATTCCTCCAAAAAGAGTGGAATTTTAGGCTCTTTGCTTATATCATGCTACAACATGATCGGGTACTATTCCCTAAAAATTCAACAGTTCGCCGACTTGGCAACGTCAGATAGTGAACCGCCTACCCCACACTTCATCCTATAGTTTTGGGATTCGATGGTTTTGGGGTACTTATGACGTCATCTTAATCGTAAAATGTTTCGTTTCGTTTATTTCACTTTTCTCGACACACACAAAAGTTAAATTCTTAAGTTAACAATAACTACTACAAAAAAGCGTGGAAGATCTGAGAAAGCAGATTATACAACGCAGGCCCACCGTAAACAAAATACAATGGTAAAAAGGGAAAAGGCAAAACAAAAAAGATACAGATGAGAAGAAAAGTAAGAAAAGAAATACAGTGAAAAAGAGAGGGAAAGAGAAAAGAGAACAGAAAAAATCAGAACACATTTGCAAGCTAAAATATTAATTTAGAGCGGCAGTCTATTTATAGGGTGAGAGAGTCTTCATATGTAGTACAAACATTTTTGGAGAGGTTACTTTCCTAATATTTGGGCTAAGTCTTTTCCATCATAAAACACCAAGTGTTCTTCCAGATTTTCTGTTCATTTCTATACGAGAAAATCAATACGACGAGAACATGATTGTCTAGTAAAATGGCTGTGTGGAAATGATTGTTTTCTCTAAACAACATATAGATCGGGGTAAGTATACCAAGGAAATATTTAAAAACAAAAGTACGAAGCTGTAAAGTATTTATACATACACACACACATATATATATATATATATATATAGTAGGTCGAGGTTGGTAGATCGAAGTTAGAATGTGTAGGTCGAAAGGTAAAT
>WURT03173019.1:0-10431 GCA_009936505.3 Holothuria glaberrima | reverse complement strand
TATATAAAAATATATATATATATGTTAAATGGCATAGTTTTGTGTCTTAAAGTTTGTCTTATATCACTTTCAGTTTAAATACGTCATCAGGATTTTGTTTTCACAAGTTAAAACCAAATTCTTCCTCGTTAAAGTTATGAAACGACTTGCAAAACAGACAACGTAGCTTCTTTCTCACATTTTATAAATTCGTTCTTCCCATGGAACCGTTATTTAAAGGTAGAGTAACTGATACTTCTCTTTTATAATTGTAATACAGGATTACGTTGTGATTACATCTTTATGAAACCAACGCCTAGGGTATAGAGTTTCGTAGTAATGGCTTAAATTTGTTGGAGACGGATTAAATCAGTTGAGTTAATGCAATGTCTAAATAGACATAAGAAAATGAATAGTTTATTTTCATTAAACATTACCCTGTTATAGAAAATTTATTCTGGCTAAATTTTAACGTGTAAGATGTTTTTATACTCAGATAACCTTTTCATACACTATTCATTCAAATACAACATTGATTGACTTGCTACGTCAAAGGTATTCTTCGAAGAAATCTGTGTTAGTACGAAGGTACGTGTAACTGCATGCACACATTAATTTAATAACTTCCGTAAACTGACTTTCAGTAGATTTGCATATAGCAGGATATATCCCCATTTCCTTCTCAAACACAAATTTGAATGGAAATTAATGTAATGGTATCATAAACTTATCAACATTTGCCGCTATGCGAAGTACCTAAGGTCAAAGTCTGTAAGTTTTGACTGTTTGAGTGTAAGTTGGAAATGGATAAAGAAAATTTTAAAAATACATTTATTGTTAGTAAAATTGAAAAATGCAATAATTCCACTTTCAAACTGTTTGACTTTCATTTTGCTCGCCGTTTTGCTGTATGTGTCTTTATTGGTCTGATATAGCCTTCTTAATTCATACAAAGTGTATTTAACTTTCCTTCAGATATTGAGTCAGCTTCAACACTACTGGGCCAATTTGCCTAAATTAACTTCTACTTAGGCCTAAATATAAATGAATAAAGCAGCCTATCCTAATTCTTTCGTCAAGATCTTTTCTCCCAAGGGCTGGTTTTTCTTAACGCAATTTACAAATATTTTGGCTAGCATGTTTCTCTTCGGTCGACAATTATTCTTTCATGGCGCACTTGAGTCCAAAAGCTAATTAAATGGTTTGTTATGTTCAACCTACATTTAGCAGTCTGAGTCACCATTCTGTGAAATAGCTCGATAAACTCAAAAGTGTTCAATTGTTCCCCTTGCCAGTAATATTTTTTATTTCTAAAGGCGTTGTAAAAGGTATAGACCCTACAGTATTCATTCATAATTTGTCTAGGGCGGTCTATTTCTTTCTGTCTTAAAAGTTTACCTTTTTCGTGATTTTACCGAGATCTCTTAAAGTTTTTCTTCAAATTTGCTTTTCTCTAAAATTTGATTGCTGTACACCACCGGTTCGTTTTCTCATACTTGCATCGGATTTACAGCGACTACAATTGCACGGGGTTCGAATTTCCGAGATCTATACGTATATTCGGAGTCGTCCTCACGGGAATGGGTTAGAGTGGGGGAAAAGTTTTCCAACTGATTAGCGCAGGAAGGAGAACTGATTTCGTAGGGATCTCGAGGGACTTGGCCGGACGGTGATCCACTCGCATTTTCCGTCAAAACGGACGCGAAACGATCTCAACTCGTTTGCCTCCGTAAAACACGCCAAAATTGATTTGTAGTACAGGGGCGGTAATGAACACGGTAATGGACTGGTTGCACTTTTTCGGACTGATTCCAGCTAACTTTCTCTCTTAACTGCTCAGTCAGTTTCAACTTTTGTTTCATGCGACTATTTTCTGTGTCGAATAACAGCCTGTCATCAACTTTTATTATTAACCGCTGAGAACTAATAGCTAGTGTTCATTATTTATCGTCTTCCACGTATGTACGCCACCTCATGTGAAGAAAGACTTTATTTTATTTGCCCCATAACAATCTCCAAATGATAGGCTTCGAAAGTTACGGTACATTCGCTGTACCAAACTAACAGACACAGTGTGTGGTGTACACATCCTAATTAGTTTATAGCAGTAAATACCAATATACGAATGTACACGGATGTGGTTTAAAGGCAGTTCAGTGTTTTACACTGTGGAAAGAAAATTGTTCACTCGGGACATTTTGAAGCTGTGAGACTGACAAAAAATATGGAAAACTAGACAGTGTGTTGGTTTTGTCTTAAAACATTGGATTTTTAAAAAAAAAATGATTGACATTTGTCTCAAGTCATTTTATAACATCTTATTCATTTGTTTTGAAACTGACTTAATGTTATCTTTGTTAAGTTTGGAGAAATAAGTTTGGCTTTCCATACAAACTTTACGTCTCCATTTTTCTCTTGAACACCGTTTATACATAAAAATTAATAGCTTTTCTGGTTGCAAAAATGTTTGTAGTTACTCTCTCAATTAGTACAGTTTTAGGAAATATAATTTGAACGCTCCGCACTTAAAAACTTTTTTGTTCTAGGCTTTACGATTTACATGTAGATCTTACCAATTCACCGATAAAAGCCTGAAAATGTACTATGTACATCAGGTTTTTTAATTGAAAATTGAAAAGTGCTTATTCTGTTTTCTAAAAGTAAAATTAAACATAGATTTTACAAACTTCATTTACAAGTAGTCTTCGGACATGTAGCCTAAATGGAATGTATACATGTGTGTTCCGATTACAACTATCGTCATGCTTTCGTTAAGAACCCGACCAATGGAAGATCGTTCATTTATTTGTCAGATCTAACGTATTTTGTATTTCATAAAAGGTTAATTGTTGATATTTATTAAATTAAGGTATAAATCATTGATATAGCCACATCATTGTTAAGTTTGGTGTCCGTGCTGCCTTTAAGTTCTACCTACTGGTAAGGATTTCCTAACCCTAATAATTTTACTTTCTTTTATGGTTAGGGAATCATAGTTAATCATAGTTAATAATAGTTAAACACTAAAAGCTTAAAGGGAGATGCAGTCACTTCAATTCGGGTGCACGGGTATTCTATTTCATGAATGGTTTCTGAGAATCATGTGGTGACAATATTGTTCTCATTGAATTGTAAAATTCACACAGATTAACTCCTTGTTTAACCTTGAATATGCAATATTTATGTTCTGAAACATCATGAAAGATACTTGAAGGGAAATTAGACGATATTTGTAAGATTTAAGCTGTTCTTTCAAAATAAGTTTGGGGCGATTGCTTATGCCCTTTGACGTGAATACACTTTTGAATGCTACATTTAAGGTCTTCGTAGAAAGCGTGTCATTTGATCCCTTCAGAAATTTTGCTGCATATCTCTGATTTAATGCTCTGAGTGTGAGAAACATTTATTCAAAGTTCATCAACAGGTATACCTGACAAAACATTCCTTTCGGGATGATTTGAAGGTTCTTGCGACCATCGGGCTATTTTCACTTTTGGAGATTTAACTGTTACGGTTTGTGATTAAAAAAAACCCGTTTCGTTTAAAAATAGGACTAATTCCTAATTCTGCTATAACTATTGTTTTGTTCACAACATGCAAAACTCGAACAATAGATCTACAAACACGCTAACATGTTTTTCATTGCACTCACAAGTTTTTCCTGTATATTACACATTATAAGGAGCATGAATTTCCGAAAACTGACATATTTCCCTCGATTTTCCAGCGCTATTGTCACTCCATTTTCTCTCTGTACACGAAATCTATAGGCTGAATGTAACTCTCATCTATCTGATGAAAGAGTATAGCGTTTTCCACCGACGTCACTGCGTTAAGGTGCGTTCACACCAAAAGCAAAATCTGCTGCGTTTTGCGCGGGGAGCCGCAGAATAAACGGCTTGTACGCTTTTCTATGGAACCGTTTACCCAGAAACTTTTTCCACAAGGCAATTTCTGTGTGAACGGTTCCATATAAATACGACAAGCTATTTGCTTTGCGGCTCCCCTCGCAAAATGCAGCAGATTTCGGTTTTAGTGTAAACGCACCTTTACTGTTTGTTTGTTGGACATTTTGACGGCCAAGGGTCCATTGTATCACAATTGTATCCATGGTCCTGTTGGGCGCGCGTATTGATAGCACACCTTTTGCGCATGATCTGTGTCGGCCATCATGTCAACTTGAAACCGGCGCTGACGTCACGTATACGTAATCTCTATGGGGTTTATCTTTTCCAAGAGAGATCCCTTTGCCGAAATAATGTAAAGCTATATTTCATGTTGGTTGGTTTCTTGAAAAATTAAAATGTTATCGCATATCGCTGAAATGTACAACTACTAAGTAAATCGGGGGGGGGGGCATGGAAAAACCTGTCCACCGGCCGTATGTATAGCCTGCATTTGGAGAAATCATTGATCTGGCCGTGAGACAATTCACTACGGCAATTTCATTAAAAACAGATATAACTGCTTTACATCACCATTTGACCAGTCGTGGCACAAAAGGGGGAATGGACCGCGGTTCCCCCGTAATAGAATTTTCAAATTTCTTCGAGAGCCAGAGTCAAAATAGTGCGTACGATAAAGTGTGAATACCTTAACGGCGATCAGTCGTTGGACGGTTTCCCATGTTGTTGCTCTTAAGGAGCTCAAATCCTTCAAAACAAACACAAGCTCTTGACGAGCAGTGAGTTTCTTTGCTTTTTGTTAATGATTTTGCTTTCATGTGGTACATAATAAAAGTACTTCGACCTTGCCAAGTAAACTAGACATATACTTTCTGTTTCGTTAATGATGGGAAGTTCATCCTCAACTGCATGTATGTGGTAAGATAAAATGGAAAAGCAAGTATCGGGACGGGTCCTATTTTTGCTCCCCATCAACACAGACTATTTAAACATATATTTCAAATTTTTCGGCCTTTCTCAGTTTTGAAGAACATATTCATAAAACACTAAGCCGGTGCTACACTGCTACGGCTGTATCAGTTCAGGGATGGTGCTAGGTGGAGGGAAGGGACCCATGACTCGAAGGCTGCCCCTCTCTTCCAATTTCGTTAAGGCGCGGTAATGGGTACCACAAAATATGTAATGCACCCCGACGATTTACTTGGTTTTCCTGATAAAGAGGGCATATTCCTCGATAAAAATTTCCAATTTCCCTCAATAAAACCCCCAATTTTTCAAGTTTTCCTTAATGAAAACCTCAAGTTTTATATTCTTCAGCTCAGAAAACCAAAGTTTTTGTGCGCCTAAATATTAAACTCCCCATCCTTTTGGCAATCCGTTGTCACTGTCGGGGCTTTGGGTTGTTACCACCCCCTCGTGGAGCTTGGCCCATTGTCGGGCAGATCCTGGCGACACCCCTGTGTCTATATGGCAAATTTACAGCCCTGGCCGGCTCATGACGAAATGGTGTTCAATTTATCATTGTTCCTAAACGTTTTTTTCCACAAAACATGAACACATATAAGTAGATAAAATATGCACTCTAAAACCTGAAAACACGTGTAGCATTTTAACACTTATTTTTCCCCAACTTCGTAGACACGTTTAAATTGTTAACATGTGTAGCGATTAAGTACTAAATGTTAAGCAATTAAACGAGTTTTGGAACAGACTGTTTAGGGATTAGACACGTGTGTTTAGCATCTAAATACGTTTACAAAGTGGGGGCAAAAGTGCTAAAGAAAATGTTTAATTTCTAAACACCGTTTTTAGAGTGTAATGATTATAATAGCACTAGTTTGCATGTAAACTCCTAAGTGCCAAAATTTCCAAAGACGATGGGCACACCTCTTCTTACAGGTCCCTCTCGAAGGACGGTCGACTCGAATGTCTAAGTACTCTTTCATACGAAAAGTTCTCCCACCCCGGATCAAATGCTTGTAACGAAACGATAATTTACCTTTCTATTAGAATTGTATTAATTTCTACAGCATGAGATCTCAAAATGATAGACGTTTATTTGCGCACTTAATGGTCTGGGAAGTGCCATTTTCTGCAATCTGGGAGCCATTTTGGGCGGATTTGTTTTTTGTTGTACGCGACGCCCCAGCAGGTGGCGCTATGATTATAGACAGTATCACAACGCTTTTAAGAGGCCACTGACCTTAAATTTCCATTTTCCCACCGCACTCACCTCCTACGCCTATGTTTACAGCAAAGACGTAGGAGGGAGGATGTTCTCTTCCTGCTCCTCCCCTCCCCCGCCTACACACCAAATCGTCCTGCAGCAGTCGATGATTTCGCTGTTTTCTAACTATAAACTTGCAATTTTGTGCCTTTAACGCTCCCCCACTGAAACGGCTGAGCTCCATCCTACGTATACACATTCGAAATTTTTCTTTCAATTTAATGCTGGTACCATGAGATGCAACAATTTACTCGGTCACAACTTTTTTACATGATTTGACATAAACAGGTTCAACACTTGGTAAAAAATATCTGAAAGAATTAAACCGCTAAAAGGTATGAGTGCCCTATATATTGAAGATTATGAAAATTAATGCTGCCTCCACTTTTTAAGGTTACAGCTGTGTATGAACTTTGAAACTTGTTCGAATACATTTCTTAGATACCTCTGTGGTGACGTTTACTACACTATACTAGAGAAAGCCAGAGCCTCAGGCATGAATATGTTAACATTTGAACATTGGAAAGACAAAGATGTAATGGTTAAGATTAAACAACACACATTTCTATGGTTGACGAAAGCTTATAAGAACAACAAATTTGTCATCTGAAGCATAAGAAGGCACTTGAGGCAAGAAAAGCCGTGAAAGCACTTTTTACGATTGAAAAGAAAGCTAAGGCAATGGTTACCAAATGAATATATTTATCAGTTATAACATGTATCTATTCCTTGTCATCGCTCAAATACTTTAAAAGAAGCATAAAATGAACCACATCAACCCTACAGAAAAATACACTTATCTGATACACAATTTAGACAAATATCGAACAAAAACTAGAAAATGAAAACGTTGAATTTAGAGGTTTCCCTTATCTCTCCCATCGGCGTTGAAAAATAGAGGAATGGTGAGACATGTGCAGATAATCATCTTCCCCAAAGCGAGGAAAAATAGCAGAATGCATACTAAAAAACGAAACTCTCTCAACTCGGGATTAAAATTGTTGAAAGTCTTTTACGCCGATGTAGAAAATGACCAGCTATTTAAAAAATTTGCAAGCTCTGTGAAAAAATTGTCGAGGTCTTCTGCTTCTCTTTTGTGACATTTTTTGTCTTATTTGAAGACTTTCTATGCTTAACACAACGAAACCTTGGTTTAGAGGTCAGATATACTGTCGTCGTTTTCCACAAAACGGACAACTGACGAAGAACGATTTGGAAGTTTTGAACTATATAATATTTTTCACATTACTCAAACGAATATATTAAATCCACTCAGCATGATACAGTATATTAGTATAAATTACTGCTTTTTTCAGCAAAAGTGTCAATACAGCATAAAACATAAAAATCATTTTGGTTAAGTTGTATTTTATAAATTACTCTTGTGTAGTCAGTATTTTAGGAATTTCTTCTCCAACTTTTGAGTAATTATGTGTCGTAAAGTCCTGGGTCTAAAGTACTTGGCCTGGAACAGCGAGTTGCAACGCAAATTTAACATGGGAGGGTTTATCTTTATCCGTCGTTGATTCTGTTCACAATACGCTCTCATTCAAGGGGCGCAGTTCGGGACGTATAGGGTTACCTTTTCTTTAGGTTAAACTTGTAAGAGCTATAACCGAAAACAAGTTGTTATTTGTCTTCTTTCAGTCTTTGCGGGCCATTTTAGTGCGGGTCATGTGCCTCTGCTTGAGAACTTCGGGTGTTGGCTAACTTGACTTGGCTATGTGAGCCCTCTCCTCACAAAATGCTATGTAAGCTTTGACAGAATTCTTTTTCAACACTTACCTGTAAAGGCTAATTGGCTTCTAAACCCTCATGCCCGTATGAATCGACTTGACCAGTCTAAGGCTGTATACTGTACATAGTAATAATACATGCATGCATTGTTCATTAGCCTATGCATCTAAGGACTAAGCAAATGTTATAGTTGATTCATAAAAATCATTTCAAAAAGGATATTGATCACTTACTTACACGGTATGACGTATTCTCATAACACGAGGTCTAACACTGATCATTTCGAAGCATCACTTTCTTATATTTGCAAACGGACTGTCAGATTCTTATAATCTTTTGATAAAAATATGTGCGTTTAAGTGATATTTCACCTACTTATGGTGTATTTTATAATTGCAGTTACAGATTTCCAGTAATTTTTAAAGGCAAGGCCGCTTACCCGACTGGCTATGATATCGAGCACTACACTTGCCCCAGTGAGTTTTACTTGCCCGGGTCTGGGCGGGAGGTGGTGTGTCGAAGCCTGATGCTATATAAGAGTTGTTTTTCTAGTCATCCGGGCATTTTATTCATTATTATGCAATCTTTTATTTCAAACTAAGTGAATCAATTTCAACATTGTACGCGCCAGGGTGATGTTATAGGAAGCACACCCAATATTCTACTGACTCTTTGAAGCAATGTTCGTTAAACTGAAGACGGAAGGTAATCTTGTTGTTCTCCAACAAAGTGTTTATCACATCAAGATCAACTACGATACGTGACTAGTTGTCACAATAATAATGAAAAGAACCCTCCTTGCCTTGAACTTGCCAGCTTTTCACTTTCAGTCGTCATAACAAAATGTCCAATTTGAAACTTTCATTGAAGAATTTCTTCAAAACTCTTTTCGAGTATATTCGCTCTTCCTGCAAAAATTTGCTAGAAGACGCAAATGTTTAAAGGCTCGATTTTTTGCAAGCAGACGAAGCATAAAATCGTAGGAAAAATAAGAAAGTACAAGTTTTAAACGCTTTAATGACATGCAGTCGTTTAACTGAAAACAATGATTAACGAGTGACAATTGCCTGAAACAAACCTCATGGTATGTCTTAACAATGGCCTTTGTTTTAGGATTATTTGAATATGAAAAAAGCAGATCATCATTAAGAGTGTTCAGTCAACAGTGGTTCATTCATACTTACTAAAAATCCTCAACTCTTCTTGGTTCATTATGGTCAGGCATGCACGGGGATGTTTCAAGCAAACGACCCGGCCCGTAGCCAGACAAGGTACCGATGGGGAGTGAAATGGCTTCCAGGGGGACGAAAAATTTTTCAGGGGGCCAAATGTGTAAAAATGTATTAAATCAATGGCAACTTGAAACTTTCTAGGGGCGAAAAAAAATCAGGAAGCTTCGCCTCCTTGGCTCCCCTTAGCTATGGGCCTGCAGACGATGCATCTAAGTCGTAGGGTTGGTTAGATGAGATTTAACGACACACCAACACGAATGTGTTATATAGTGTCAACTAGATAAAACATTAAGGTTCAAATACGGTTTAAATACGGTTCAAGTTCGGATACAAATACAGTTCAAATACGGTGAAAGACCTTCCCCTTTAGTCGCCTCTTACGACAGGCTGGGAATACCGTGGGCATATTCTACAACCCCCAGCCCACAAGGCGCTAAGTCGTAGGGAAGCACATAAACTATAAAATGTAATCGTTTATCGACAGTCGTTCGACTGAAAACGTGTGATAAATGTTTTGTCAACTTGTGGGCAACAAACCTCACCCCATGGCATATCTTAACAATGGTCTTTGTTTCAGGATTTCTTGGATATAAAAGGAGCAAATCACTATTAAGAAGGCTTCGTTAACACTGGCTATAGACAATAGGAACAAAGAGACTGATGAATGGCATAGTGATATCTGACAGGGATTAAATCATTTTCAAGTACACATTGCATGTCTGACAGATTTGGTTGTTAAGTTTCCTTCCTTACAACTCACTGATTAAATCATGGAGTTTTGTAGTAACCCTATAATTAAACATTCATTATCACAGCAACCGAATAAGCTATGGGATTACGCCAATGGGTGTCATTTTCAAACTTTGCAATATATGTTTTTGAATATACTTTAGAAATAAGTTACATTTTTAGGATATTTAAGGGTTTTTTGTTTTACCATATTACATTGAAGTGTTAACAAAGGCAAGGGAATCAGTTGCACACCAAGGATTTTTCAACTCAGTGACACCATCTAAGCTGAACGCCACCACTAGGTGACGCGTAGCGTACAAAGATGATGCCTTCATGCTGCTTCACCACCGGAAATGACGCTGCCCATACATTGTTACCTCACAGAAAACACACCTTCCCTAAATTTGCTGAAATTTTGTGCAAGTTTAAAGACAGACACTCGTCACCCCAAAGTAAATTTTTAGTGTGGGGGTATCAAAATTCTCAGTTGGTGACTGCTCTTTGATTAACAGAAAAGTTTGGAAATTCAAAAGAGTAGCTCGCATTCCACACAATGCAGAGAGAGAGAGAGAGAGAGAGAGAGAGAGAGAGAGAGAGAGAGAGAGAGAGAGAGAGAGAG
>WURT03173008.1:0-10431 GCA_009936505.3 Holothuria glaberrima | reverse complement strand
TTTTTGAAATATTACGGCTGAATACAATTAGACAACTGAATGTAATTGTACACTTCGTGAGAGTATCAGTCCTGCTTATGGACTTGATAATAAGGACTCCGTCCTGGCCTGCATATTCCTGAAGGAGGCCTGAAGGCATAGGCCGAAGGACCTAATTTGATTGAGGGGGCCGGTGTGGGCTGTTATGACTTGCCCGAAAAATTCTAAAGACTACTTGAAGTAGCAGTGCCCGAAAAAAACAGCACCACATTGCCTTACTTATAGAGAAAAAAGATTCGTCGGGGGAGTGCAGCCCCCCTTGCCCCTCCCCTCGCCTCCTGCGCCTATACCTGCTCGCCGCAGCTCCTTTGCCAGAAATCTGAGGGCACGTTTACCGGAAAAAGGAATTTATTTTCACTAAGAGGATGGTATATTTCAGGACAGGGCTGCAACCCGACTCCTACCGAAAACCGTAAGGTACTTGTGCATCCTGTCCTGTCACAACAAAGTGGCGTTGGTTTGGTCCTCGTAGGCACCACATAATTTTTCTTCACCCCCCCCCCCCCACCTCTTGATATTAGAGTGTTTAACTGTGCCTACCGAAGTGAAATATGTTCAGTATATAGCATACATTTATCAATATTTTATGCGAATGTTCCAACCCATGAGAAATACAGTCCGTTAAAGGTGTACTGTAGCTATACTCCCTCTCCGCAGTGTATTCAATGGGTGAAAAACTTGCCTCTTTTCAGTATTTCCACAAGCCCCTAGACGTCATGCAGGGACAAACACTGAAGAAATAGTCACTACCCATCTACTAGTAGGAAACTTACAAAAACACACGTATACTCAAAAGTATAGGCCTACGGAAATACTGTCAAAGAAGTGGGCTGAGCACAATTGCCGACATTTTTAACCAGAATTGGTGCCCCCAAAGGGATCAGTGTTGCCCTGCAAACAGCACCATTTCTGCCAGATTGGGGGATGCAGCCTTTCCCGCCTCCGTTTGTTAGTTTCCTCCCCATCAATGGCTGAAAATGTACCCAGGGCCGTAGCGAGCAGGGGGTGTAGGGGTGTCACACCCCCAATTATTTGGTCGACGTCGGCAAATTTTTGGTCTGTCAGCAAAAAGGGAAGAGGGAAAGGAAAAGAGGAGAGGAGAAAAAGAAGAGGGAAGAAGGGAAGGAAAGGTGATGGAAGAAAGTGAAAGGGAAGACGGAGAATGGAAAGGAAAAAAAAAGAGAAAGAGAAAGAGAGAACGGGGACGCGCGTCCAGTCTATTATCGGCTATTTCGATTTTCGACTCTTCATCTAATTGGCTCATTCAAGTTGAAGGCCCGTCGGTAAATTCACCATGCATGTGAAGGCCGTATCAACGACTGTCGGTGTAATTGGACGAGTGACGGAGTCCGTCGGCAACTCGAGGAAAGAAAGGGAAGAATAGGCGTGCTATTTCGGGTCATATGACGGCGATAAATGTCGCACAAAAAATCTGACAAGCAAATTCTACGCGTGTGTAAATTTTGTCAGAATCAGCCTCACCAGAACAATTTTGCCAGTTCCTTGCTGTCAGCATATCATATTTGTCTGCTTTAATTGCGACAGGACTTCCTAATTCACAAGCCTTTATTTTAACCTCCGAGCCCCACTCCCCTACTTCCATCTCAAAGTCCAGAAAGTATACTAATTCCGTACATTACGTACGCGGCGCAATATTTTTATGTAGTAAAATATTTGTCACCAAGATTTTTTGGTTCCTCATTAGGGCAGAAATACACCCAAATATTGCACTATTTGCGATCTAGGCACCTTTCAAATTCCAAAAATTTTCAAAAGGGAAGGGAGACACCCCTCCCCTTAGACCCCTCCCCCAGGCCGGCGATCACACGACATACTGCATGGCCCTCCTTAAATTAAATCCTGGGCACGCAACTCGAATGCATCCTGGCGGGCACCTGGACCCCACCTGCTAAAGCTCGCGCTTCTCGCTCGTTTTACGCATCACCAGATCTGTCGGCAAAATATGACCTCTGCACCCCCAAAGATTACACCTTCGCTACGCCCCTGTATAAATCGTACTGCTTCAACCAGTGCTTGCACTTTCAGGGACCGTAGAGACGGGGTTGGGGGATGGTGAAGGGGATTTAGCGCCCCCGGTGTTTTTTTTTTTCATGGTGGGGGCCTCTTTCTCCCAAAATTATTAGTATATTTTGCATTGGACCGATCAAGAATATGTTCAGCACCCACTTCGAAATTCTCCCGAATTCTTGGAGCACTTGGCAAGTATTGGGGGCTAAGCATACGTTTAGCCCCCTCATTTTTTCATTGGGGGCTTAGCTCCCAAAGTCCCCCTCCCCCGGTTCCGCCGCCACTGATAACGAGTGCCATACCACAGCTAAAACATCACCAAATAATGATTATTTCTATTCATGTAATTAGTTGCAAGATTTGCTAAGATACCTGCATTTTACATCCTAGCCACCTTACTTAACTAAACAAAAAATTTTCAAGGAAAGAAATTGTTACCCCTCCACTTAGTCACCACAGCTTGCCCTTACAGTCAACCAAAAGTAAGAATTCACTTAATCGTGAAAGTTTTCTAATTATGTTCAAATTCAGGAATTTTTCCGGCAAAGATAGCACCATTTTACATCTAAGCCATCTTAAATTTACCAAAATTTCTCAGAAAAACACAGTTTTTACCGACCTTCTGGCCAGATGTATCTAGGGTGGACTTAAAGCACCATCTTCTATAGTGCCCTCAAATCACCAACCTCTGGTGGCGCCACTAGACCTCCTAATAGGGGGCCTTTTGGGTCCAGGAGTCGGGGCCCCCAAGCTCATCCTTATGCCGCTGATAATTCATCTGCCATCTGAAATATATTGGATTACGACGAAACCTATTGATCGAAATAACAATCAATGGGGGATTTTGTTATCAATTTTATCAAAAGGTCCCCTAAAAATGTAGGAGATATTTCGTCTCCTATATTTAGTAGATAGTCAAAGCTATAATTAAATCGCATTGCCTCCTTACCCAAAGGGATTATCCTATAATGTGGGGAAATGGTTTCAAGTTATCAACCCAACTTGGGAAGTTAATTTAGAAATTTAAGTAAGCTTTCTACAAAATTGGGATGAAATTTGAATCCAAATTTGGGAAAATTTATAAAAAGCTCAAACAAGAAATATCCCAACATCTTAACTTTCGCGCCAACCCATGGTGGCGCGTAGCGTACCTACTCTCCATCTTTTTAACATGCACAAGTCAGCCCCCAGTCAAAAATACCTTCCGACAGCACTGAAATAGCACAGCGACTCGAGTCATGACTTGACTGGAGTCGATAAAATGAGTGTAGTTGCCTTGGCTTGACTTGCCATAAAAAAGAGTGACTTGGTTACAACTCTGGCATTTAGTCTATGAATCGAGACACTTTCAATTCTCCAACGAACCTATACTGTATGCCAATCGAAAAACCAGTCTTTTACCTATGTTTATTGTAAACAGTTTTCAACTTTTGTCTCTATTTGAGGATATTGATAATAGGAACAATACTTAAGCAGGGTTTGAAGCGCACGGAGTGCGCGAAAATTTTGGTAGTTTGCGAAGGATTTGTGAAAATTCTGATAGGGTGAGAACCATTTGCGATTGAAAATGAATAGTAATATTCATTTAATGAACATATTTATTCAGTGAAAACTTTTTGGAAGGGGATGGCCCAGGGCCCCCTACCTAAATTCGCCCCTGCTGTTATTATTAAGAGTTCGGACCCACCCACGGAAATCCTTATCCAAAATGAAAGTATCTTAATGTATTTTCAAGAAAAAGCCAATCGATCAACAAAATCGAACGCCTTTTCAAAATCAATGCAAAAGAGAAAACCGGTGATGTAACAACTCTTAGTTGGTCAATGACATCAAGGATTGCTGGTTTGAGTCCTATCTGGTCCATTACTTTGCATTCTTGGGCAACATTCTTTATTTCAATTGCCACCCAAGGGACAAATGAGTGCAACTTGTTGTTAGGGTGGCCACTCCCTGATGACAGAAAAGGAAGACAACCTTAACTACTATCTAAGTGGAGCGCCAACTCACCATCATGAGTTGGCGCGTAGCCTACCAGAAAAGTTTTGGCTTCGCAAACCCCCCCAGATGGCCTGAAACTGCTCTTCCCAGTAATCCAAGCTGCATGGTTTATGTCGTGAAATTGCGATGTTGTGTCTGAAATGTGCTCTGCTTGTTAGTGTTATGATTGATGCACCGTGCGTATAGTCTAGGGGTCTAGACTCTGGGCTGGTGTGAAGTAGTAAGCTTTTGAGTCTCCCGCTGCATGTTGTTGGAAAGGCTTACATTAGAATTTTTAGAACGGAGGAATATTCAACCTCCGGCGCTGTGTGAAGCCGAACGGCGGACAGGGTGCTTGACAGCCGGACGAAGGGTCACCTTGTTGTTGAGAGCAGTAAATACCCCTTGCCTACCAAAAGAATTGCATCTAGAAGAAAGGGCAAGATAGCTTCTGGAAGGGGGAACAAAATTTTTCAGGGGAAAAGATATACTAAAATGCATTTAGGCAATTAATGGTATTTTTTTTATCTTCTAAATGGGCAAAAGTTTTTCCAGGGGGTTTTGCCCTGCTTAGCCCCCTTGGCTTCAGGCTTGAGATAACCTTGATTTCTCATCGGCACATCTGGGGAAACGAGTAAAAAAATCACAGTCCAAGAAATAACATATTAATGTAAATGACTCATACACTTGTAGAAAAAAAAACAAGTGTGGCATTTTAACAGTACTATTTTTTTCTTTTTTGTAAACAGATGAGTTGGCTCGAGTTTATTAAAGATGAGCAGCAGCTAGCACAATATGGTGACAACTAATCCTGGACAGGGAGCTTCGAAAAAGAAATCCAAGGTACTGAGTGGATCTTTTGGAAGAATGGCCATGTATGAGAAGTTGTATTTGCTTATGGCACAATCTAACTACTGAACAATGAGTTGTTAGAATTGAACAATGAAGATATCCAGAATTTCTTGGAGATGTCAGGGAGTGAACAAAGCATTCAAAGATGTTTAAGGAAAATATTAATGCATGTTATACACTGTCAGTGAAACTTGAGGCTTTCCAAGCACATCAGAATCAACCGTGATGATGGTATAAGCTAATACTGGTAAACTTAGTTATCATATTGATATAACATTTCATTGTTTCATTATTTATGTCATGTGAAAGCCAGAGCTATATCTATTTTATGAAATATTAAATGGAAAGTTCATAGTGTCAATAGAAAATTGATGATGACTGATCATCTGAGTGGGAGAATATTTCCAAGAAAAAATCCCTGTGGAGAATATTTCAGGAAGGGATTTCCTTTTTTTTAACTGGCCCATTTTAATCACCAATTTGAAAGCATTTGATTCTGGAACCTCTCAAAGCAGTGTATGTACTCTAACCATGGAGCCTGCAACTCTGCCCTAGTAAGAGGTACTGTGCTTTACTTTGGGGTATACAATCTTAATCAAAGAGACTGTGGCTGTGGTATGGCCAGTCATGACAAGTCTCTGCATACTAGGCAACACAATGTTTTTCTTTGGGTAGGGATTTTTCATTGTCAGTGGCAGTTATCTGGTCTGAATATTTAGAGGATTTTTAGCCTATACAACTGCTTCAAAAAACTATCTGAGGGGTCATTCCACAGTAGGCCCTATAGCTCACAATCCATTGGTGGGGGATTATCAGTTGGCAATTGAACTTAACTCTTCAGGCAGTCAGGATCACTATTATTTCCAGTATTTATAACACTAATCCCTATCATTTCAGCTTTCTGTTCTCATTGTGGAGAGTACAGAAGAACAGCTACCAACCACAGGCCTAGCTATTATGAAGAAAAGCCTTCAAAGTACAGATACTACATGCATGTACAATATGGCCATTAATACAGCATACAGTAGGTATTCCACCATGTAAGGTGACTCAATGACAAAATTTTCAAAATACAAGACTGTCCACATCATTAATGGTGCAATGTAACTGGTTTAGCTTGCATCTTCATATTCATAGCTTATTCAGTTGGAGAGATTGATAGAAATATTCAAACCAGTTTGTATAGGGAAATAATATTTTAGGGGGTTTTCCTTGGGGGTAGTGAGAGTAGCAATATGTGAAATAGGATAATTAAAGCCATGTGGAATATTTTCTAAACATTTGTGTCTTCCCCATTAATAGCCTATATAAAATTTTGCACAATTTTGGAGGGCTGGGAATAAAAATTTTGGGGGCTAAATCCCATACCCCCTCCCCGTCCCCTTTAAATCTGCACTTTAGTCATACTTTTCTACTTTGGATCTGAAAAATGTCAGACCACTTTCTCATTTTGTCAAAAAGGGAATAAATGTAGTGCCAACAAGGTTTTCAAGAGGCACATCCAAATTGGCAGCATATTGACTGATTAATTTTGAGACATACTAATTTAGTTGTTGAAACTGTGTTGGACAGAGACTTTTACATCGAGCCCCAAAACAGGGCTGGCATATTCATACACAGATTATCATTTCATTTGATTTCATTTTTTTTTCACAACAATTAACACAAATATGACTTAATATCAATTGTACAGAAAATGGTGGAGGAAGCCTGGAAAACCAGGAAGCTTGTACTTACAGTACAGTAGCAGGCCACCTTTACACAAAAGAGTGAACAAACAAAACAAAGGCAAAGAACAATAAAACAAACTTCAACAACAATCCCCTTCCCTCCTTAACCATACACCTGAGGCAGGCTCCATGTAGTGATAATTTAAATGACTAGAAGGGGGATGTGAGTGGACATTGCTCATAATATGACAACTAATAAAGAGAAAATTGATGCAGATGAAACAGATACATTGGTAAGGATGAAAGACTACTAATTCTTTCATCTTGCCCTTATTTATAATGATTCTAAAGCTGGTTCATACTTCCAAAATTTCACATGCTATAGAGCAGTGGTTTTCAAAGTGGTCCCTATCGCTGGGGGGTTGAGAAGTCACAGGTGGGTGCTACAGAGTACATGGGGAATGGGGGGGGGGCACAAGCACTGATTTGAGGGTCCCTGGCAATTACAACACATCACTGCAGCAATTTAAGGCACAATAAGGCATCCACTGGGTCTGTTCCCCTCTGCTTCTTTCCCCCTCTACCCCCATCCTCCCTACCCCTCTCTCCCTTCCCAAAATGAAATTTGTGACCCAAAATTATCCAAATATGGCATTAGAAATTTAATAAATCCACCCCTAGGTCCAATTTCTTCCACATTTGGATTAAAATGTAGGGGAGGGGGCACTGGGACAGATCAATATGGTGGGAGGGGGCTTCTCTAAAAAAGTTTGAGAACCACTGCTGTAGAGCTATTGAATCATTTAAGGTCACCCTAATTGCCCTTCGAGGTCAGTTATGGAAATACCTCAGAGTCATTCAGTGTTCAACTTCCAGAGTTTGATTCAGAGCCCTATACTGAAGTATGAAATCCCCTTAGTTGTGCTGCCTTCATAATTTTTTCCTTTTGGGAAGGTGGGGGGAGAGTATTCTCTTGAAATTTAACACATATGATGACTTTACAAAAGGAACCAAGTTTTGTATAAATGACTCAGCTTGTTTATGCGAAGGGTGGCATATAAAAACGTTTTTTCGGAGCTTTCAGAACATTTAAATAATACATCATGCCAAAGGTTAAAATCTATGTTAATGTCTTAAATGCATGTAACAATTCATTAAAACTTGCCAGAATTGTTGATATATGTATGACAAAGTTTATACATGAATGAACATAAGGTGTGTAGGGTAAGAGGTCATGCCAGGCCCCTACCTCAGTTTGATACTGTAGATCAGACTTGCCACCTCTAAAATGGAAGCCCCCCCAGCTCAGAGCAGAATGGTTATGTCCCCTTCCAACATGAGAATCCTTCTGATGGCACTGGGGCACCACTTGTCCTGGTATTTAGTCTGCATTTTAACCAGGGGCAGACTAAGTGTGTGGGGAGCCCGGGCACGCAATTGTGTGGAGGGCCCTGTAGTACAGCTTAGGAACACTTGACACAGTACTAGAATACCCAAGGTATATATTATTCCCAAATGGAGGGGGCCCAAAATGTGGGGGGCACATGCCCTTGTTGCCCCGCCCTTAATCTGCTAGTGATTTTAACATATTGGGCAAAAAAGCTCACTCCCTGAAACCCCTATATGGTGTGAATTAATATATTTTTGAGGGAGGGGGGAGAAGGACAGATGGTTCCAACTGGGGATTATTTGCCCTTGAAGTAAGATCTAGGAAGTGAATCTTATTTTAACGGGAACTACACAGTATTAAATACAAAAAAGGACAAAAATTTGATCTACTGTAACAAAATGTCTACAGGGTCAATGACACCGTGTCCTTACACAAGTGTTTGTTACAGTGGCCACTTTGGTTAGACAGAGGTGTAACTTGCTGTACCAGAGAGTTGCCATGGCAACTTCATGCTCAGTGTTACAATGGTATAGGAAGTAGGCAATGGTAAAGGAAGTAGGAGGCTTTGGGCTACACCTCTGCAGACAAAACAGGGTATAATGCTTTTGTCCCAACCCATTTACTTGGTGAATTTTATTGTGTAAAAGCTTAATTGGCTCACATCATGTATTAGATGAGAAACACTTTTCTGAAGAACTCCTTGAACAGATATTGAAGTAAAAGATGGACAGTTGTAATTACTAACTTCTCTAATTTGTATTAGAAAATAGCACATGTTGAACTTGTTCATGGCTAGTGTCAAGCTGGGTGATTTCATGCAGCTGTGGATGTGCCATATGAATTTAATTGATTTGTTTGGAATTGTCAAATATAGGTAAAAAGTTTAACAATGAATGGCTGGAAGTATATGGAAGTATTAGTTTTCAGTATTTGGGTGACTTGAATTCACCCAACTACATGCATTAACATGTAGTTGGGAGGAGGGGAGGCCTGTAGCTAGGAATTGTGACATATGGGAGCACTGGCACCATAAAAGGGTGGGGGTACCACAGAAAATTATTTTTGTAGCCAGTGGTTGCCACCATGATGATTTCTCACGAGCAGTGGTATAGCCAGAAAATTTCAGTCTCAGGGATGGTTGGGGAAGAGGGTATTTACCGGCCACAGCTAGGAATTTTTCTTTGAATTCATCAGGTTTCACCATTTCTTTGGGGCTGGGGGGGCTTCAATTGAAAATAAACATTTTTCATTCTTGAGTTTCCCAGTGGGGAACCCCCGATCCAAAAAAAACTTTAGCTAGTACACTGTTTCTTGGGGCCATATACTTGCCACAGTACATGTTGTATCCATTTGTTGAGTTGGTGCTCTAGCTATGGATGAATTTCCTTCTCTTTCCATGCATGCACCACAAGCCTATGAAGACTTAATTGTGTAAAAACTTTTTTCCTCAGGTTTCTATGTTTCTTTTACGCTGTGTTTCAGGCAATTCTACGATTTTCTAAAGGAATTAATTTAGAAGGATCAAGAGACAAACTTTGATCAAAATGGGCAAACCTTTTATTTTTAACATGACAGTCATTTTATTTGTATCATTTACTGCTTTAAATTCTGTTCTCATCAATGGGAAGATACTTCCCATGGATTTAAACATTCAGTAATGAAAATTTTGTCACAATTAAAAATTAAGAGCCATAGATGATCCATGCAGTGTTAATGAGTGTTTAAGTAATGAGAAGGCCACCCACAAAGGATAAAACATTACTTTTGAGAATCTGCCCTTTAAATCAGATTGTGACTGCAGTGATTGTGGTGGCTTAATTTTGTATCATATTTGAAGGTGACTTTACTATTATGACTTTTTTATTATTCTGTTAAGTCTGAGTTAAATGTAACTGCTAAGTATTCCAACAGTGGTGTGGATAAGTCAATTGCTTCCCATTGTTAGGCTTGCTGCAGTCTTCTCCAAGAGTTTTAAATTTCCTCAGGGAGGCTGACTAAAGGCAATGAGTTTTTCAAGAAACTAAAACTAAAATGTGCAATGCCCCATATCGTTTGAGCAGAGTGTATGTGCAAAGTGTGCAAAACCCCATGAGTCATAGTAGAATCACAATTTTGTTGGGTTTCACTATAGGCTACCTGTTGTTATTATTGGTTTCCATGAAAGAGAAACTAATGCGGTCAAGATTGCCTATGTGTGCATATGTGTGTGTGTGTTTGTGATGCTTAGCGTGTGTGCATGATACCTCAAGAAGGGAAACTCTGACAGTTCCCAAACTTGGTACAAAGATGTCAATATTGAGAGGAAGAACCCTATTGTTTTTGGTGGGGGAGCAGCCTATTGTTTTTGGTGATGGTCAAAGATCATCTGGGGTCCCCAGAGTTAAATTCCATTTGGACTATTTGCCCAAAACACATTCTTCTCGAATGGTCTTGAATGGTTTCAAGTGATTTTTAAATGGTTTTGAATGGTGCCAA
>WURT03172997.1:0-10432 GCA_009936505.3 Holothuria glaberrima | reverse complement strand
TGAACCTTTCCTGCTTTGATAAGGGCTATGCTCTATCTAGGATTGGTATAAAAATTCAAGATCGAATGTACAACTACATTCTAACTTCGATCTACCAACCTCGACCTACTATATATATATATATATATATATATATATATATATATAGTCTATGGCTTTATAGCATGTGTTTAAAAAAACATATGTGTTTTAAAAAAACATCAGCCCAGAGGCTGATTCAGAGGTTTGAGGTAATGAGGTGCATGTCTAAGACTGATATCTTCACAAAACAGTCCCGAATTGTGCTTCTATGACCGGGTGCAAAGGACCATAATGAAGACGATGTCAGCTTCAGCAAATTTCATCAAAATTATTCTGAAACTTAAAGATCTGGGGAAAATAGAATGGGGCTCCGTTATGTATTCCTTCTGGGGTAAACATTTACGCCTATAGGATCGTGCATATTAATTTAGGAACGAAGAATCTCTGATTGACAAAGCAGATTGTGTTAGAAAGTTAGCTTGGTAATTAAGTACTGTGAAACAATTTGTAATGCTCAGCTATTACCCTCTCATATTAAGTTAGAGACCATTTTTCCGATCTTTATCACCACAATATAGAGTCCAGGCTAATGTATTCACCAAGGTTTTTGTTACAGTAAGTTCACTACATATGTACGATGGAGGGCGTATACACACAATAAATCATATCTATCTATTGTAAGAATGAATTAAACTGTAAATAGGTTCATTTTAAATCTGACATCTCCACATATGCACAACGACATCAACCTGTCAAAATCATACAATAACCACTAACTTTTTTAGTAACACTGGAATTACGACTATTGTAAGGATTCTGAGCTGTTGCATGTGCGCTATTATTAGGGGCGTGGCCAGACTTTTCAAAGTGGTTGGGTGGCACGGAGGGGTACCATTTTTTTGCCGGAGCGGCACCGTACAATATGAATGACTGAGCCCACTAGAGGCGTCGTGGTGCTCCCCTCTAGGCGTTGGGGCTCGGGAAGCCTCTGGTGGGGCCCAGCAACTACGCCTAGTTGAAGGTCCAGACTGAAAAGCCCCAGAGGCTCAAGGGTATTTACAAAATTGTGACCAACAGAAAAAGGCGTTTAACCATCTGCAAATGGCATTGGTCGAGCATTTATCAGGGCACAAAAATAGCAGTTAAAATTTGACCATTTTTGTTGGCCTGCCTCGAAGTGACGATTATATGATTAAGGAAGGGGTAGGTGTGAGTGGGGACGACGGATAGTTTTAAGTTTGCATTGGGCTTTAGAAGGACAATTACACTCATGCTGCCCAGCACGCCCGCCAGGTATGCTGCCATTAAGGGGAAGCCCTCACATTGGGAGTGCGTCTATGGCCGAGGATTCAAGGCCTCTCTGGGAGTTAGATGATGTTTTACGGCCCAGTTTCTAACCAATTTGGTTTAAGTTGGGCTGGCCAGGGCCTTCTTCCAGTTGTGGCTCACTGGCTTGTTTTCCCTACTTCATTGCTTATGCTGAGCACCAAGCACAATGGCAGTAGGTTCCATTTTAAAGTCTTTGGTACCGGTATGACCCGGCCAGAAGACCTCTCTACCAAAATTTGAAAGAAAAAACCTTGTGTGTGATTATGTGGGTAAAGGGGACTTAAAATTATAACTATGACGAATTTACCTCCTCAATTTTCATTAGAAATAAATGAGAAACGGGGTGGCCTGTGCCCATTGAGACCACTTTGGGGCAAGCAGAAAGCGTAAAGAAACTTCTTATGTTCAGCATAAAAGAAATTTTTGTGCAATTATTTATACTCCTTATAGAGTATTTCAACTTTGAGAACGTTTTGTAGAATTTTAGTTTGATTAGCTGAAAAAGTGACAATGGTTGCTCACGTCCAAATCGCTATAAAACGTTGTGTTTGTGCATCAATTTTAATACCTAAATCGCATTGGGGCACAAGGGACACGACTTACTCTTAAGGGCGCTCCTGTCCCCTTCCTTTGCGACGCCACGCCAATGTGATTCCGACGGAGCTTTTTATGAGTCGTTAAATTGAAGTAACTTCTGGAAGGTAAAAATGACCTTAACAGGAAATGACGTTACACCTTGACGGCTTCTTAATAATATATAATGATTTTCTGCACTACTGATTAATATTCATCATATAAGTGTCGACACCGTAGTCTAGAGTTTCTACTCTCCAAATTGATCCTAAATTGCCTGATTTCAGTTGTCATATCCTCCCTTGCAAATGCGCTATGTAATTATAAACGTACTAATTAACTCTTGATAGCACATCCGCCGCCAACCCTGGCACATCACATTTCCTTCCGAAAAAACACGATCCTTAAAGCATGATACAGGCAGAGGCATCACCAAAAATTTTACAGAATGTTAAAACTTCCCCTTTCCAATTGTTTCCTGGAATATTGCTAGCTTCTGCATCTGCAGATGCACAAACTGGCAATAAGTAACAGTTTGTATTCAAGCTTATTAATTAAATTAACACTGTTTAACCGTTAAAAATAGTAGATAGCTTTAAATCGTTCGTGACCACCTCCATATCCCACTCAGTTGAACAAAATTTCAAACAGATGAAGGAAAGAGACACGAGGATTTAGAAGGGGACTTTAATGGATAGAATAAGTGAGCGATGTAATAAATTATGTTTAGAAAATGATATATTTAGGCTCGCTTCACACACCCCAGAGCGTCTATTGTTCGACTAATTGTCATAGGAGGAATACTTCACGCTTTCGCTGGCTGCGCCTTCAGCGTAGTTGCGCTTTCCCATTTAATAATCAGGACATGCATCTGGGACCGGTTTCACAGAGAGTTACGATCGATCTTAAGTTTGACCTATCATGCAATGGTGCTCTTGAAATCAAACTTCAAGTTGATTTTAACCCTTTACGAAACATAGCCCAGATCCCTCACCTTACTATAAAACAAATTTCACACCCATTGCGCTTGAAGCATGGAAAATGAAGGTAATAGAAGCGTGGAAGGTGAAACGCATGGCTTCTTCGTTGTCAGTCGGAAGTTAATGAATTTTCTACATTTTCTTCCAATATTATAGGCTACTTTTAGTAAAAAAGGAGACGTAAGAAACATTTTTTTGTATATGTATTTGTAGCAAAGTATTTGATCCGATCCCTTGTCCGATTCTGCATTAATGCATAGCTATTTATGTTATCCTTGCAATGCTTTATATTACAGCACAAACAATCCAGCAGCCATAGGAGACTACCAGCCTGTTGAAGTTTCTTCTTTAGAAAAGGAGAGGTAGGTCAGCCTAACTTTTGTACATGGGCGGCGATCGGGGGGGGGGGAGACATGGATACATGTCCCCCAATATTTGATATATATATATATATATATTTACGATTTCCCTCTTCTTGTACACGGTTAAACCAAATACAAAGAAACTGTAATGAAAGCATACTTTCTGTTCGAAATTAGTTCTGTATTAAATCGGAAACGACTGAAAGTTAGCTCAAAAGAAAGAAAAAATAACAAACCTTATGGTTTTTGCAGCCCTGGGGTAGCCGCACAGAAGCGTTGATAGTGACAGCTTTGATAGCGCTATCCTGCTCTCTGATAAGGTGCTGATAGACTCATCAACATATTACAGATCGGGGATTTCTTAGTTGGTATGAACAGTAATCGCCATTTATTTGGAGTCTTTAATTCAGGTATGCCACCTCATATTCAGGAAGAAACCGGTAGAATTTGTCCATTGATCGCGTCACTTAGACCTACATTAGATGCTCATCCTTCGGTGTTGATAAAAGCTAAATATTTACATTCTTCGCTCTTGTTAATGTAGACAATGTGTGAGGTTGTGCATTATGTACTGTGTTTAAGGAGGGAAAAATTCTCATTGATGGCCGTAGCCTCCAGGGGCAGGGGGAAACTGCTCCTTAAGATTTCCAAATTGTAAATAAAAGTATACCTTCTTGAGAAAAAATACGGAAATGCTGAAAATTTCACTGTACAAATTATGATTTCAAGGACCCCTAAATCCGGAAAACTGCAAAATAAGGGTCCCAAATCTTCCCTGGGGTCCCCCACCGTGGATGGGTTCTCATGCGGGTTCTCCTCCTGACAATGCTACCATCAGTAGTATTCCTCCTACAAGATACATGAATATACTCACCAGCATATACGTTGGCTAAAGATAAAATAACATATTGTTACCTTTAATCATTAGCTAAACTTAATAAGCTCGTAAAGAAACTTTCAATATATGAACTGATGAAGGGCATAAGCAGTGGCCGCAAACTTTGAAACATAACTAAACCTTATAAATGTCCTATTGTTTTACTTCAAGAATCTTTCGTGATATGTAAGAATAAAAAAATATTGTTTATTTGAGGTAAACGAAGGAGTTACTCTATACGCAGAAACGTGAATTTCACAACTCAGAAACGTATCGGTAGTGTAACATGATCCTCAAAAGCCATTCATGAAATAGGATACCCAGGTACACTCATTCAAATTGGGGTGATTGCATTTTCCTTTAAAACAAATCTAATTTTTCTTCTTGAAATCTAAATTTGTTTCAGACTAACTTAGCATGAAATCTGATGGTTAAGAATGTTTAGGTGCAATTTTAAGTTCTAAGATGTGTCATTTGCCCCATAGCCATCTGGAAAATATTTGACCGAACATTTTCTTACAGGCCTACGCTATGGCTACGCGCCAACCGTTGGTGGCTCCCCAGTGGCTTATAACGAGCGCTAGGGAGAAGCCCGCACCGGGTACCAGCCTTTTAGGGTTGCCATGCCACACCCGGAAAATTCAGTAAATAATTCAAATTTCAAATCATATTATCTGTTTAAAGCTTTACTCAAGATAACACCACTTTTTTATATCTAGGAAAACTTAAAACAAGAAAAAATTCACAATGAGTAGAACCACACATCTCTCCCCTGAGGCAACAATAACACCCCACCAAAAAGGGACAAAAATCACTAAAAATGAGGATTCCGAAACACAAAATCAATTCAACGCTTTGCGAAGCTTTACCAAAGATAACGCCATTTTGCACCCAAGCCACCCCACAAAAAGTGGGACTTTTGCAAAGCCCAGTTAGTCTGCAGCCATTTTTACGCTAGGACTACTGCAAATTACGCAATTTAGCTGGTGGGGACAATTTCCGACTTATGTCCCCTGCTACTTAGCCTTCATCACGGAAACATTTTTGTAACTCAAGGTACGTTCTTCTAAAATATTAAATTGCTACAATGCCGAAAAGATAAAGAAAAATGGGTTTGAAAAGTCATGTTATAAACAACCCCATTGCCACTAGTTCTCTTTTAAAGGTTTGCATATCTTTGCCTTTTCGGATGGTTCCGTCATCGACGAAAATTGCGACATTTTCCTCCATTAGAAATTAAAATTTTGTGCTATCAAAGTCACTATCGGTGCCTTGGTCACTGTAAGCGAGTTGGTATAACATTACCACTAGTGATAGTTTTTGTGGGCTTTTTGGCTTTTTACTGATAGGCTATCAGCACTGATAGCTAATCGCTCTAACTGTAAGCTTCTGTGCACCCAAAATTCGCTATCAGCGCTGCCAGTGCTGTTGATAGCGCTCGACCCTGGCCTTTATCTTTCATCCTCTAGCCTCGGAAATTTAGCTGAGAACAATACCTATATTTTCGAGACCAATTTGAGTCATGTGAGGCCCACTCAATGTAAAATATTTCCCCAAAAGATCCATAGAATATGCACACTTTTTATTCAGGAATAATGCCTTGTTTATGAATGTGGCACGATTAAGCTTGTAGTATAAGATATTATAGCAATGTACAGGATAACGCAAACTGACATGATTAGGCCTACAATTCGTTACAAAATTTTGTAAATGAAACATAACCCTTCACCGGTTCAATGGATATCGATTAAAAACTGTTGGAGGTGGCATAGGACACAACTTTGAAGGTGGGTGGGGGAGGGGATGGAGTTTTGGAAAAATCTTGAGAGAGTGAAACTTGTCACTGTTTTGGCGATTTATACGGTAGTTTTATTGATTCCTTGCCGAAGGCTGACTAGGAATCTATGCGATGGTGATGTCGTTTGTGTGTATGTGTGTGTATGTGTATGTGTGTGCATGTGACGCTTAGCTTGTAAACAATATCTCAAGATTGCATTGACTGACACTTTATCATATTTGATATATATATATATATATATATTTGTCATGTTGAGAGGAAGAACCCTATTGTTTTTGGTGGAGGTCAAAAGTCATCTGAGGTTACCGGAGGCTAAACTGCGAAAACCTTGTAAATGGGTTGTAAACACGGTACCTCAAGATAGCAATGACCGACACTTTTCATATTTGGTATATATATATATATATATTTGTCATATGGAGAGGAAGAACCCTATTGTTTTTGGTGAAAGTCAAAGGTGATCTGAGGTCACCGGAAGTTAAACTACAAAAACCTTGTAAAATGGGTTGTAAACACGATATCTCAAGATAGCAATGATCGACAATTTTCATATTTGGTATATATATATATATTTGCCATGTGGAGAGGAAGAACCCTATTGTTTTTGGTGAAGGTCAAAGGTCATCTGAAATCACCGGAAGTTAAACTGCAAAAACCTTGTAAATGGCTTGTAAATACGATATCTCAAGACAGCAATGGCCGACACTTTCCATATTTGGTATATATATATATATATATATATTTGTCATGTGGAGAGGAAGAACCCTATTGTTTTTGGTGAAAGTCAAAGGTCATCTGAAATCACCGGAGGTTTAATTGCAAAAAATTGGAAACAAGATATCTCAATGTAGCAATGATGAATACTTTTTATGTTTAGTATATTAACTTTTAATGTTGAGAAGAAAAATGCTATTGTTTTTGATGGAGGTCAAAGGTCATTTGAGGTCCCGAGAGATTGAACTGAAAACCTTGTAAATGGCTTGCAAAAACTATATCACAAGATAGCAATGAGACGTGAGGTCACCAGAGGTTAAATTATGAAAAGTTGTAAAAAATGATACAGTCAAGAAGTATAAATATGGGATGAACTTAAGTGCCACAAAGCACCCCCTTTTGGCAAGGAATCACTAAGCCTTTGGGCTTTGTGGTTTGTTTTGGAGGTGATTGTCTGAACCCCTGAACAAATACCGTACAAGGTGGACGTGAAGGAATATGGGCATGTTGGAGTAACGTTTGTGGGTGTGGGAAATTGGGAGGAAATGGAAGCTTAGACGACATGAAAAATTTGCCTATGTTCTTCAAATATGGCATATGAGTTTTGGAAAGACTAAATCATAGGGATGAAGGGGTTGGCTATGGTCACTAAAGTGTGTAAATGTGGTTGGAATAAGGAACTGCATGAGAAAGTGTAACTGCTGAACATTAGGTAGTATAAAGGAACAAGATGGGGTTTAATATTGACCTTTTTATTTCGTTGACGTTAAAACCTAAATAGTGCCTGTGATAGTGTGGCAATTCACTGGGCAAAGCCATATTCCACCGCGAGATTCACAATGCATCACTGAAGTCATTATCTGGCCAGTTTCATTTTTCGCAGCATTCAGGCATCTTTGCCCACAGCCCTCAATTGTACCCCCTTTTGTAAGTCATCAAATACCACTCAAAAGTATTCTGTGAATTTCATTAAAGGTTATTGTGTACATGCACAAGTCACATCTCCGTAAGGTTTTGAGAAAAAGGGAACGATAAACCATAAACCAAAAAGTCAAGCGAATGTCAGCTTGGAATGCTGTCAAACCATGGTCTTCCATGGTCAAACTTACTGAGCCAAATTCCTCAAAGCCCAAGTATCATTGGACATAGGCACTAAATTTCCTCGAAACATGTGAAGCCAAACCGACATAAAACGAATTAAAAATGGCAAGAAGTACCATATTTATGAAAAAAGAAACATAAAAGAAACAACATGAAATATTTCATCCAAATAACATAAAATTGTTTGTAAATGTGTGTGATACCCGAATATAAACCATAATGAAAAAAACGACCGACAATTTAGAAAAAAAAACTTACCGATAATAAAAACAAACGTTAATGTTAAAAAAATACCAATAATGGATGAAACTCTTTGAACCGATAATGTAAAAAAAAAACAACTTACCGATAATGTAAAGACGCTCGTTAACCCATAATGAAAAAAGAATTTACCGATAATGTAAAAACTGTTCTTACGACGATTTCATATGGTCCTACGTACACGTGTGTATGTATGTGTGTATGAAGGTATCTAGCCATGTTTGTAGGTAGGTAACAAACTTTTTACCGCACCAAAAAGAATATATTACGATAAAAAGTATCATAAAAAAGGACATCACATATTTTATCACATAAAGGTGGGTCATATTAATGGCACAGCTTATCTGCATATCATACAGAGGGCGCCCTCCAATAAAAACCAGTAGGGTTCCTAAATAGGAACCCTAAAAACCAGATATCTCTAAAACTAAAGGGTTGAAAATTACATTTTTGAAATCAGTATGTCCGAAAAACTCACTAGTGTTATTATCGTTATTCTAAAGCTGAAGGAAGGTTATTCCTCCTCACCCTGTTGTTGGCTGGTTCATCTAAGTTTGCAGTAATGGGCCTTTGGAAGAGACTATAGGCTCATGTGTCCTGGCTCATGTGTCCTGTAAATTATATTGGCGGTGATTTTGGAGGGGCTACACTTGTTGGGTCTTGAGCGGTGTTAATAAGAACAGGTCTAAAAACGGGCCGGTGGGTCGAATAAAATACTGTTAACTTAGCCTATATGGCAAATGTGCGTTTTTCAGCTCTGAATACGCCCTGAGGAGACTTGCTAGTCTGGTGCGCTTGTTCGATGCACGCACACACTCTGACACGAACCTACCTATCTGCCCCTGCCTGCCCGCTTCCGGCCTGCCGCCTACCTGCCTACATACACACATACTTACAGGCACACATGTACGTAGGGCTATATGATATCGTCATTAGAACAGTTTTTACATTATCCGTAATTTTTTTTTTACATTATCGGTAAACGATCGTTTTTACATCATCGGTAATTTTTTTTTACATTATCGTTTCAACGAATTTTTACATTTATCGGTAATTTTGTTTAACACTATCGATTGTTTTTACATTATCGGTCGCTTTTTACATTATCGGTTAGTTTTTACATTCTCCTCCCTCCATCGAAAACTTTATTACATAATCTCTTCTGCTAGTTGTTTGACACGCGTTGCTTTAAAGCTGTACGTTTGTATCACCATCCTTTTTGTCATTCTTTTCATTTGAGACTCGTTTCAATAAACTTGCCATTAACGCTATAATGTAAACCTTTACCAGTTCCTGAGAATCTTTTTGCTACATCCAAAACACACTCTATCGAAGATCCATCACATTTTCTGGGCGTTTCGCTTTCTTATTGCAGCTCCTTACTGCCTTTCTTGAAAAACGAAAATCCCAATTTCCTTTCTCTCATTTTTTCCCTATGATAGCTATACATACACCAGGTAAGGAGATTTTATGACCTTTACAAGAAAGTCCACACGAGGTGTCGTCCCATCGGGGACGGGGGGACCGGTATTCCAATTTATGTCAAGGATAAAGTTTCTACTGACACTGATATCAAATTAGAGGTGTATTGTACGAAAGGGTACGTCTTTAATTCATGGGCCCCAGATTTTCTGTTGGAAGGACGCCCTCGTTACCGCAAAATTGCAGTAACTGGCGTACCTGTAGACATATACAATATTAGCCAGCGATTGTGTATTTTATATAAATATCATCTCTTTCTCCAGCTGGTACTTTGGAAAAATCGACATCAACAGATGTATCAAGTTACTGGGTGATACAACGGTAGCCGATGGCACGTTTATTGTTAGAGACAGCACTTCAACAAACGGTAAGATGCATTTGTTATTGCATTTTCACAGGTGCTAGTACTAGCAAGGAGTTGCTATTTGACAAACAGCAACTTCCTGGTACTAGCGCTTATGAGAATTTCTTTACCTTCTGATCTGTTAAACGGTGGCTAAGTTTTACGCGATAAAGTTCTACAACTCAGAAATGAGGCGGGATGAGTACCACACAAGAAAACCTCAAAGACACATAGGCCTACACTCCAGCTCCGACCAGTTAATTCATTAAGATCTTTTTGATTTCTGTAATAGTGTGTCCCATTTACTGTCCACTTAAATAAGTATCAGTAGAAACAGAATACAGCAGATTTTGTCCTAAAATTTTTGTCGTATGTCATGTCTGTCGGTTATTGAGATAAATAAAGTGACAGCTTTTGTAAGAATCGTATTTACAGAATAATAAGATACAATGTTACATGATCGAAATGTTAGCTATCAAATCATTGTATTTAAGGAATAAATCGCATTTGGCGAACAATTATTGGTGAATAAACCGTCGAGACTCCAAATTTGACAAAATAACGGACGAGGCGAAGCCGAGTCCGTTATTT